>JAPYZS010000310.1:0-111806 GCA_030522925.1 Trissolcus japonicus | reverse complement strand
TAAAATTTTGTTAGCAAATGTTTTTTACTGAATAGAACACGTGATTCAAATTTTATGAAATTCTGACATAAACGCCTTTTTGCTAGAACCACCTTAAGGTGAAACGCCCCTTTGTTGTCTGTGTAAACAAATAACAAAGGGGCGGAGTTTATATTGTCTTTATGTTCCTAATAGGACTCGGCCGACAAAAATATTGCCTGTCAGTTTACAGGGCGACAATATTATTGTCGTGTTGAAAACTAATATACTATTATATTGACATTAACACTGATAATACAACCAATAAAATAAATAACATTTATATTGTTTACAAAATCATTTATTAATAAGATTCAATCAAACATCAAAGCAACATTAAATTGTTCATAAATAGCAGATTAGTTTTCATAAACTGTCCATGTTACCAGACATTGACAATGTTTTTTGTTTACACAATGAATATAAAAAATTCAACATTTTAACGAACATATAATCATATAAATAAGAAAAACAGCGCTCATGCTTCATCAATATGCAAAGAAAATGGCAAATTGACAATTTTTAATGATGAATGGACAAAGACAATACATTTTAATTCGAAACAATATTAAAAGCTTAACGACTTAGTTACAGTTACTTTGACTTGTACAACAAAATAACAAAAATTTTGATTGTTTAAGATCAAACAATATATTACTCATCTCTTTCCTGTTAACAAACAGGGAAAATAGCAAAATAACAATACAAAAATAATAATAACAATGTAAATAATGTACATCAATATAAAAATAATTAATCGCATCAACTCATTTAAAAAATTACGAAGAAGAAAAACATTTAACTTTGTCTTTCCATCATTTTGATGGGCTATAAAAATTAAATTAAAGAAGCTCGTATTTTTCTGAAAATACCATTGAAGATTATACGCAGAAGTCCAGGTCAATATAAGAGAGGTAAAAAGTTTTACCAAGTAAAACTTTTTTGTAAAAGATAATTTTTCTCTTCAAAAAGAAGATACAAGAGACAAAATATTAATCCATTATAATCCGGGTGACAAATATATTTATGGCTTTTGGCGGTAACCAGGTAAGTATTCTTTTTCCTTGAATCTACAAAGCGAATCAAATAAGTAATATTATCATTTTTATATTAATATTTTCATTTCACAAACTTGGATGTTTAGTGCGATAATGTTATTGACACGAATTATTCAAGTTTATGAAATAAAAATATTGACATAAGAATGAAAAATTTAATTATTTGATCCGTTATAATTCAAGAATACTTATATGAAATAGCACTTACTTAAAGAAATAGCTACTTATTTAGCTATATAAATGTACGTTACTTTTTCAATGTATGCGTCTATATATTATGTTGACAAAAGTTTAATACAACAAATTTCATTTTTTAAAAACATTTTCAGTTATGTAATTTAAAAGAGCACTCTCAAGTAAAGCATGGCGAAATATCTATTTTCTAAAAAAAAAATGCTAGAACAAATATTTCCTCGCATTTTATGATGATAGATTTTGTATTTTCTTTGGTATTATTAATTTTAATGGAAACTTGTTCAAATGGTAATTTCGAAATGCTCCAAATTAATTTCAAAAATGATAACTAAATATAGATTTTTATTTTTGTATTTTAAAAAAGTTCTCAATGATTTCCGCTGCACTCAACAGATTTCAATCAGTTTCTCTAATCAAATTAGATTCATTCGGTTATTCAAAATAAGCAGAATTAAAAAACCAATATATTTTTTCGACGGATTTTTTATTCAATTTTTTATACACAAAAATGTAAACAAAATACCCAAATTAGAGTCGTTTTCGAAAATTCTAAATCTAAAACAAATTTCTTCTATATGAAAAAACATTGAAATAATCATTTTTTTGAACAATATTTCATTTATACTTAAAATAACTATAATATATAAAGTTTTGATTTTTCGGTAAATTTTATTTGATGTACAAGTTCATTAGTTAAGAATAATTTCCAATATATTTATAAAAAAACATACGGATTCTGAGACTCAAAAAGTTATTTGAAGTGTCATTCTCATCCCGGTTGACTTTATAATGAATATAATAAATAAATTAATAAACCTTAATTGAAAAAAATTAAGATTGTTGAACAAATTATTTCGATCGAAAGAAAAATCAAAAAGATGAAACAAATTTCAAATTTGTTTCAAACAAACAGAATAAATTTATTTTTGTTTTGTTATTACATATCCACACGAGTGAGTTTATTATTATTAAGTAATTTCTATAATGTTGAAAAAATACTTTGAAAAAAAAAACGCGCGCATTTTTGTGTGATTCCATCGGAAAGAAAGTATTACCTTACTCTGACGCGTTGTCAAATCTTGACCAACGAGCATGCTCGGCGCAAGAGAAAGGCGTTGACTGAGGTAACGTAACACAGCTGTGCACAGCTGTATGCAAGCGAGCAGCAGTCAGTTTTTCGCAATCGTCGCTGCTAGGTCGTCTAGCGATCTGTGGATATTGTTTGATTTCGCAGCTGTGGAAACAAAAAACCAAGTGTGATTTGAGTTTTGTCGTCTTGGCGTGGACGTGTGTGCGGTCCTCTCCAAGTAATCACGCGTGGCCACATCGTTCTGATTGATACACCAATCTAATAATGGCGATGGTATTCCAACTTGATTACCACGATATCGACTCCAGCGGAGCAAACTTCGAACAAGTTGAGATCGGAGAGGTTAGAATAATTATTTCCCATTTTTTATTATTTATTGTCGAATTTGTTGTTGTCCCTTTTTTTTCGAGGTTATACCTTGATCTGAAAGTCATAACGAGGTCGCACATGGAGTTTACAATACACCCCCTCTTTTATCTTGATTACTATTCACACTTGTTTTTCAAATGTTAACAGGATGCGTACGACGTTTTGTACCAAGACGTAAAAGAAGAACCGGTCAGCAGCAACAGCGATGAAGAGTGAGTACATTTATTGTGCCCCTTGAATTACGCCGCTCCTGGACCTGTCATTGCCTTCACTTTTGACTTTCATTTTTGTATACTCTTGACTCTTGCACTCACAATTTTTCATCTTTCAATCTTTCTAATATTAGACATTAGTTTTTTTTGTTTACATCACCCCCAACTAAATAGAGTCGACCGCGTGGCCAGATTTGACAGCTCGAATGTTTTGGTGTTACGCCACAGCGCGCATTCCATATGCACGCAATTCACATTTCTTCGCTCATTTTTGTTTCTATTTCTCTATCATTTTCATTCTATATGTACAGTTGCATTAACAACGAACATTTTTATCTTATATATAATATAAATACATAAGAAAACCGAGGACATTTCAACAATAAATCACATTTCAATATTTTTATTTTTTTTTTGTTTTAGTTATAACTTTCATAACACATCGAAACTTTGTCACGAATGAATACGTAACAAATTTATCCCACAGTATTGGCAAATCACAAAAACAACTAATTCATGCTGTAATTACAAGTTGATGATACACAAAAATGATTAATTGATCATCATGTTTATTCTGTTGTGAAAAAACTATAATGATTTATATTGCTTACAGTTCGGAAGTGCAAATTTCTCATTATTTGGAGCAAAACATAATTGCTGCTCAGGAAAAAGCCAAAGTTGGAACCAATGATTTTCAATTGCTCAAAGTGATTGGTAAAGGTGGTTACGGAAAGGTTTTTCAAGTTCGCAAAACGACCGGCAATGATAAGGGAACTATCTTTGCAATGAAGGTATGAATGAATGGATTAATTAACAAGTTATACTTAATATGGAATAATCTAACAACGCGTGTCAACAGGTGTTAAAAAAGGCAAAAATCATGCGCAACCAAAAAGACACTGCGCACACCAAGGCTGAGAGAAACATACTTGAAATTGTTAAGCACCCTTTCATTATTGACATGATGTATGCTTTTCAAACTGGAGACAAGCTGTACCTCATTCTAGAATACATGTGTGGAGGAGAACTTTTTAGACATTTAAATAACGAAGGAATCTTCATGGAGGATGTTGCAATGTATAATAATAAAGAAACTTGAATTGTTTACATTCAAATAACGGGAAACGTTTAAAGTTAACGTCAAATAAATTTTACAGATTTTACGTCACTGAAATCATTCTTGCGATTGAACATCTTCACAAACATGGAATCATCTATAGGGATTTAAAGCCTGAGAATGTTCTGTTAGATAGCCAAGGCCATATCAAATTGACTGATTTTGGACTTTGCAAGGAAGAAATCAAAGAAGGCGATGTTACTCACACATTCTGTGGCACGGTCGAATACATGTAAGATGACAAAGCATCATTTATGAAAATATCGAAGTTGAAATTTATCCAAAAAGAACTCTGTGTGAACAGATTAATTGATATGATTCGTCGATCGTTTAGGGCTCCGGAAATTTTGACTAGAACTGGTCATAATAAAGCAGTGGACTGGTGGAGTTTGGGAACATTGCTGTACGATATGCTGACTGGAGCTGTGAGTATTACGTTTCAAATTCCTTGCTATCTCATTCAGACTATGCGTTCAAATTACTTAAATCCGCGATAACATCAGAACTTGACAATCATAACACACGCTGATGCACACCTTTTCATTTACTTTTTTTCTGTCATAATTTAAATAGGATAAGTAAAGTTACTTTAATTTAAGCTACATATTGACTTCATAAGTCTTGAAATAAGATTGAAATCGAACAGTTGAAATCCTTGCACGAGGCACAGCGAGAAAGAGCCTTGACACTAGCACACTTCCTTGTCTGTGCCAGTGAAAGTGCTTGGAGGGCTATGAAATTGTCTGCTCTTAATACTGTATGCAAAGGCCGCTCGTGCAAATTTTTTTATATAACATATCACATAAAAAAAATAGAGTTTGCGTTCTTAATTTTTAATTAATTTAAAACAAACTTTCAAGTAATTATTATTATTATTATTATATATGGATTGTATTTTAAAGTTCGGATTAGACTGATGCTAATAAAAATCGATATTGATATATAATGATATTATAATACTTTTCATATAATCATTTTCAAATTGAATGAAACGAACTTTAAAATTTAGATTGGTTGCGTCACGACTGATGTCATAAAACTGCAATGTTCGTAAGTTTCGATTCTCACGTCACAGATTGGTGTGATGACGTATGAAAAAATCGATGACATTACAAACGCTTTATATAGGTAGCATAAACACGTGTGCATACAAAAAATAATTCACATTGTACAATGTTTTTCTTGTGTTTGCATACAAAATAAAATAAATATATTTTGGTATAAAGATGTATGATTGGTTACAGCCACCGTTTATAGGATCGAACAGAAGAAAAACCATTGACAAAATTTTGGCTGGGAAACTGTTACTGCCTCATTATTTAACCCCCCAAGCCAAAGATATCATCAAGAAACTGCTCAGGGTAATTTTGATACAATTATAATTATTTAATATTATTACTGAATAATTTTTGTGTATTGATTAAGTGAGATTTGTTATTTTTTGTTATCAGAGAAAACCAAGCGTGCGATTAGGTTCTGGATTTGAAGACGCCGCGGAAGTGAAAAAACATTGTTTCTTCAGGAATACCAATTGGGATGACGTTATCAATAAAAGGTACAAAGCTCCATTCAAGCCCAACTTGTCAAGCGAACTGGACGTCTCACTGTTCGACAAAACATTCACTGGGTCCTCACTTGCTGACTCTCCCATGGAATACACTCTCAATGAATACAACAATACTCTTTTTCAAGTATGCAAATGCTAATGTACCAATGGCTTGTTATATCAAATTATATGAATATATATATATATACGTGTGTGTATATTTATATATAGGGCTTCACGTATGTCGCGCCCAGTTTGTTGGAAAATGCTTGCTCGCCAAAGAACATGGCAACCGCACACGCTGGAGAATCGAATTCTCGAGGATTTCACAGCCGTCATTCACGAGAGTACCCTTGCAGGATGTAAGATTTTTGGTTTTTATTATATAATATATATATATATGACTTTAAACTCAAATTTAATTGATGATCAAATTTCTACAGGCGTGACGATATCAAACAGGATGACATCGAGATGATTGATCTAGTCTAAAAACCATCTCAATTTTATAGGATTTTCAATGGGTCTAGTTATTGGGCTTCATACGCAATATCAGTTCTTGTCACTCAGGGAATAGTTTTATATCACCAACTATATATACAATGATATAAATAACAAACGAACAAGGTCCGATATTGTTGCTATTGTGGACTCGATGCCTAATAATTATGCCCGGCTATTTTTGATTCATGTACAAAGAGGAACGAGTGCCATCATTCATCTTATCCATCATCATCATGATAATTAAAAATGTCTGTCTTCCGATGCATCTGACTCTGAGCCTCTTTTAAACAATTTTCATGTTTTCCATTTGAGGTCAAATGCTTAAGTATATAAAAATTATTCTAGTATAGCTTTCATTTCAATATTTTAACGCGGATTGACTTTGACAATATATGATAAATTATGTTTTAACGTCTCGTTCATCAATTATGTTTTCCTTTGTTTTTGTTAATTGTTGATATATGCGATGAACAATATTATTATGCTTGAAATAAAGGCATATGGAAAAATATTGTTTTATGCAATACGATAGAAATTATAGTAACAACTTCTTTTGTTATATTGTGTGTGTATATATACAACAAAACAAAAATATACATGCATGAAAAATGTTAATAACTAAGGCAAACGTACCATTTTGTGTTATACATACCAACTTGGGATAATGTCCGTTTAAAATTAATTTCAATTTTGGAAAAAATTTTTAAATTATTCTAACCTTCTGTTTTAAAAATAAAATGAAATATAAATTTAAACAAACCTAACGCAAATGGGTACAATAACCAAATTAGGTACGTTAACCTTAAAATCCAACATGCCAGCAAACAAGAAACTCGCCTTAATTGTACAGTTTTTGTACCAAAGATAGACATGTTTTGTGTTATTTATTCAAAAATTGTCAGATTTCATTATAAGTATTACTGATGAGATTTTTGACGATTTTGAAATGCTTACATTCTCATGCAATTTACTTAATTATTATTGTATGACAACTTTTTTTTCGTTTGCATTTTGTTACTTTGGTTTGTATATACACCCATATATTAACAATGTAACTCATCGCTGAGAAATAACATATGACACTTATAAACTAAACATGACAATCTTGTAGATATAGTCGAATCAGTAGACTAAATATGTATGTTCGTTTGTTTACCAACAAATTGACTTCTCAGTGTGATATGTACAAGCTAGAAATCAACTCATTTATTACTCAGTGCAAGGATACACTTTATTTGATGAAAAATCAAGTTAATTGCAAGACTTCAGTCAAAATTTAAATATAAAAATAATAAAATAGTTTAACAAATTGTCGTTTATACAAATTTTGATATTTAAAATAACTTGATAAATTATTAGAAGTCTTGCTTGTTTGAATTGTTTATAATTCCTGCGGATCTTTGCTAGCTGTCTCATAATTTTGCTTAATTATATATTTAAATTGACAAAAGTGAAATTTTTTATGAAACTCCTTAGCGATGGGTTAATCGATTGAAGGGCGATAGTTAAATATTGTATATAGGTATAATATATGGTAGATAAATTTATTTCTCTGTAATAAAAACCAATTATTTCTTTATAAAACAAGTTTATTAATATTATAAGTTTAAAATTACGGTATAAAATTCGTTTTTACTGTAATTACGATTTGAACTACCTTGTTCTTTTGAAACCCATGCGATGATACTTACACAAATCTGTGCAATATGAAATAGAAGATAGCGTATAATTTTTCATGTTTAAGTAACAGACGAAATACTTCGAGTTCCTACGAATAATAAAATTTTCAAATACTGCCTATATCTTATTAAAGTAATAAGCTATTTGTTCAAATTGTAAAACGCATTGAACTGTCTTTTTTTGTAAAAGACAACTTCTTCACAATCAATTTTTATCTGTCAACGAAACTCATGTAAGATATTTCACTTTCTATAACATACTGCATTTTATACAAAAGTTTTCATCACACGTCTCTTTGCTTTTCTTGATTGTCTTTTTTTTCATCACAACCGAATGGTCAAATAAACCTGCCAATAAGAAATATTTGCGATTATGCCAACGATTATATGCAAACAAGCAACTTTTTATACACTTTTAATTTGTAAACAGTATTGAATGTAAGCAATGTGTTATCTTATGGGAAAATTGTTTTCATTAGAACAAATTAATTCGCTGAGTGTAAATATATTGTATAACGTTATTTGTAAAATAAATTGTAGAAATATACATGACGAACAACAAAGTAATATAAATAATAATATTGTATTCGTTTGTGTACCGAAAGTAAATTCATATTGAATTAATTGTTACTATTACGATACAGGTAAACAACTCGACATGCGAGCATAGTTTATCTTAAAGATATAATAAGCATAGTAAATTAGCGAATGTGAATACGAAATTTAAAGTCTAATAATTGCGTGTAACATGATCAGTGTTTACGTTACATTTTTCAACTTGATTTAAAATAAAAACATACAAATATATATAAATAACGAATTGCAGGTCATTGTCATTGATCAAATTTTATTTGAGTGCGCCTCTATATTTTATTGAATTTTTTTTAACATTATGAAAGTACCACAAAATCCTAGAAGTGTCAATAGGGCAAATAGAAGTAATAGCCTGTCTTTAATGTTTTTAATAATTTCATTACATAGTATATCAAGTTTCTATACAATTACATAATATTCAAACAAATAATTAGATTGTCATGAAACCTAATAAACAAACCGAAACAAATTATTTAACAAAAATTGCTGTGTATAAAAAAAAGTTTATATAGGACTTGCGTCAATAAGAAACATGGTGGCACTAAACAAGCCATACTAGGTGATTCCAAGATTTCTAAAGTATCAGGTGATACTTTATTCAGTAAAATATTATTTAAAATATTTTTATTTTATTCGGTAGAAAAGCGATTAAAATATTTTAGCAAAAAACAAGTTAAACGAGATCACCTCTATGCGTTATACGAAAAACCATTCTTGTTTCGACAGTGTCACAATCAACAACAACAAAAATAGACATTATTTCTTTTTAATTTCAAAACAAATTAGTTTTTAGGGAATGTTTCATTTTCTTGTTGTATTTGCAAGGGAGGTTGGGATCTCCCCCCCCCCTCCTTTGGCATATATTATCCTAAAGTGAGTTATCTGATTCTATTTCAGATAATGTCTAAATGTGCTCCGCGTGGAATTGCCGCAAATTACTTCGCCTGAGGAGGACTTGCTAGTTGCTCACTCCTAGGTCAGCAATCAGCTCTGATGTCTTCACTCTTGTCTTCTTCTCTATTTTTCCTCGAGTTGGAGTCTCTTCATGGCTCGCGAAACCACCTCCACCATCGTCTTCCAGTTTCTGTCATTTAGTATCATCAGGTTGACGAGGTTCTCTGGTGTCACGTGCGATTGTAGTAGCTGGTCAAGCGCTGCTTTCACATCGGTGAAGCAAAAGCACTGTTCAATTTATATCTATTAGAGAATAGAAGAAATTGCAAAAATAGACTTGAAAGAAATTCGAAAAAGTCTGAAGAAGTTGAAAATAGAAAGAAGATAAGTTTAAGGAATGAAACTTTTTCTCTTTTTATTCTCAAGTTACTGAATCCAGACATCAGCGCAAGTTTTAGAGGTTTAAGGGGTCGCAAAAAAAACATTCTTCAAGCTCGTTTGAACTCGTTATGTTTCTCTTATAAATCTTATTTAAAATTCTGTTGAACCTCCTTCCTTCTTGAATTCCTGAGGTCAAAACCGTATCGGAAAATATTTCTCCATGTTTTTCTTCAACTTTTTTATTTGAGAATCTTTTTTACTTGAGATATTTGGTTTCCTAAGATCAAAACAGTCGCGAGAAATATTTTTTCAGATTTTTTTACACGTTGATAAAACTGATAAGCGGTGTTGAAACATTTACCACATCCAATACGTCCCTTAGATGCATAGTTTCGTTCATAAAACGAGTTTTATCAGTAAAAATCAAACTATGACGATTGTTACGAGTTTCTAAGACTATATTTATTCAATTTACTATGAAAATATATTTTGTGCAAAAAACATTTCGAACTCTGTAAAATGTTGATTAATGTGTAAATCTCAAAAAAGTGCATACAAAAGTTAACATTCTTTATTATCTGATTTACATTTCAAAAGTGTTTCAAAAAAAGATTTGATTTTGTGTTTGAGTTGAGCCTTCTTTTCTTGGAGTCCCTTCAGTTCAAACTTTGTTTCACTCAATTGGTTGTAAAGAACGTCCAAGTCTGACGATGGCACGACTGAGCTAACAGTTTGCATCAATTCTTGATTCAATTTGAAAATTGCACAATCGAGCGTCTCTTCTCTTTCTTTTACCCTTCTTTTTGTTTTGTCAATCTCCCTTCTATAACTGCTTTGTTTTTCCTTCGTCTCGTTATGTTTGCTGTCAAGTGTTTGAATTTGTTTATTCAGAGATTCTATCTCGCTCTGTTTAATCTCAATATCCTGCACCAAATTTGTAAAATTGGTTGAAATTTGAGTTTTGCATGACTTTATATAATCCTCTTTCTCATTCAACACTTGCAATAACCGTTCCTCGTCATCATATGACTCTTGTTGCGAAATAAACAGTTCCGCCCTGTGCGAATTGATCAAACAACTCGCATTATTGTTTACTTGTTCGATACTTTTATCTAAATCTGAAACGCGCTGCTCGAGACTTGACACAGATTGTTCTAAATTTTGGAGACTTTGTTGCTTCTCCAAAATGGACAATAGTATCATTTCTATTTCAGCAGGGGCAGCATTAACGTTCAAGCACTTTTGTTGTTTGAAGAGAGCTGCCTCCATGTGACTGATGTTGCAAGTTTTCTCTTCAATTTCGTACTCAAGCAAGGCCAGTTCGGCTTGCCTCATTATCGTAGAGTTTTTTCGTTCTTCGAGGTGGCTGTTATTTTGAACCAAAAATCTATCACACTTGCAGACCTCATTTTTGAGATAATCAACAGTTTGTTTGAGACTGTGATTCTCTTTTGAAACGCCTTCAAAAATCATTTGGTTTTTCAAATATTTTTCCTCGAGTTGCTCCAACTGAGATGCAAGCCCAAATAAACACTGTTCTGTTGCATCGCTACTATTTGTTTCATTCTCCATATATTCGAGCATAATTTTCTGTTCTTGGTCGAAATCGCCCCTGTCGTGGTTTCGTTTGCATTGAACAATTAGTTTGAGAATCGGCTTCTTTTCACCTGACCCAAAAGTGTAATATGAACATTTTTTCATTTTTATTAATTTTTCATTTTTATCAAAATAAGACTAATAAATGAATAATACTTACAATGAATGAACGGTATAGATTCTACTTGAAAAAGCGATTCAGCTTTTGTCTTTGTTTCGGCAAGAGCAACAAGCCAGCTGAACCAGGCCAAAACGTTTGGCCAAGAGTGGAGTGCGTTGACTGTTTTGAGCCAAGATTTATGCACGATAGCAGGATAGTGTAGCATCAGCGATATTTTTGGAATCTTGAAAGTGTAATTTTTTACAGTAACAGTCTGTCGATCTAGGCCGATCCTGTTCATCAATTTGTTTGTCAAGTCGACAAACTTCGTCAGACTCATTGATGGCGATCTGATGATTTTACTGTTCTCATCGTGGTCCTCGTCATTGATTATGGTTGATGACAGCTGTTGTCGCAGTTGATTATCTAGAACTTGGGCCAACTGAATTAGACATAATTTGTCCTGCTGATGCGATTTCTTCTTCGTCCATGACTTATGGAGCCGATGACTCGATGACGACGCCAAGGGCAGCGATAAGTACGACATATTTCTCTCTTTGGTTTCTAATTTCAGCATAATACATTAGTTTAATGTCTGATGGTCGAAAATGTCTTTCAGTTATTTAAAACTCACGCATAATCGCTGTATCAGATCTCAACTGTCGCAAATTGTCCTTACCAGCTTCACACAAATTTAAATCATTTTTTCTACAATCTTTAAAGACACATTCAAAGTTGGCATAATTTTTTTTCATATTATAACCCCACTAATTTTTTGACACACCTATATCATAATAATGTCAATCTCATATTTATTACTATTATTATATTTACATTAACCTAATAATAACTGATGAAATAAACGAATGACTCTATTATAAAAGTGATTAAGTATGCGCCGAATGAAACACAACAAATAAAATTCGAAACAAAAAATTAATTTTATTTCGATACATACTGTAATAAGAAGAAGATAATTGTTTAAGTTGAATTGAATAAACTGAATAAATGGCTCGACGTGTTGTGTAAATATAACATTTTTATATTATATAAAAGTTATTATTTTTTATTATTTAGAAAAACACTCGATGAATGATGTCCTATTTTATTTTGCTTCCTTGTCTTTCTCTTTTTCTTTGTCCTTGTTCTGCAGGGAACCTACAGCCTGGCGTACAGCCTCGGACTGCGGATCTACTCCTGGTAAGTTTTCCAACACCGACTGTAGAAATGCTGGATCAGACATGACTGCTGCATAGTCTTCCTCCACATCCATGGCTTCATCTTTTTGAGTTTCAAGTTCTTCTGAAAATTAATGACATTAATAAATGTTTTAATATACTAGTATACTATCAAGATAAATAATTTGACATCATCAATACAGATCATACTTTGATCTTGCATCGACATTTGCATGGCGAATGCGATTTGTTCGTCCTCAGTCATGTGCGAGAAATCAGGAATATTAGCTGAAGAGGGAGCAGGGGCACTGGTTTCGACATTAGCGGCCGCAGTCGCGACAGCAGCAGTTTCTTCATTTCCCTCCAGAGACATCGCTAGAGCGCGTTTCAGCATGGCTTCTTCGTTTGGCGCTTCTTTGATTGTTTCAGGCTGTTTTGCTGCGGTTGTTTCTTTAGCTTGAGCGCGTCTAGCTTCGTCCTCCTGTCGTTGACGTTGTTCTTCCATCGATACACGCAACGCCTAGAAAATGAAATAGGAAGTAAACCATTAAATAATTATGATCATAATAATAGAGATAATAATACAATCTTGAATGGAAAGTTTCATGTACCAGAGCAAGTTCAGGATCTTCGTTAGGGTCGACTCCAAATTCAAATGCTGATCCGCCCATCCCAGCGCCTCCCATTCCATCCTCTCCCTGGATAACTGGAGATGAAATCAAAGCGTCCGATAAATGTGGACCAGGAGGAACGGTCACGAGGTGACTGCTGGTGCCATCTTTGCCATTCAGAGTGTTGATGAAAGCAGTCAAAACCTGATTGTTTGTAGACTCCTCGCCGAAACTTATTATGTCCACGTTCACTTTTTCCTTTTTCAAACGCTTTGCTTGCTTGATCAATTCCTTCTCATCAATCTGAACTGGACTACCGACAAATGCTACAATGCGCATCTTGTGATTCTTTCCTTGACGATGCTTCAATGCCAACTGTAAAAAAAAACCTCATTTCTATTATCAACTCTATTAACTATAAGGCACATTTATTCACATTTATTTACTTACATGGGCAATTCGAATTCCGGTAATAAAACGTAAATTTCCATTCGGCTGAACCTGATGCAATTTGGACAAAATTCTGCCAACATCGCTGGTAAGTGTTGCTAATACTTCACAACTGTAGCAGAGTAACAAATATCATATAACATCATTTATTTACCTTCATTCAATCACAATTAATGGTAAGTTGATTGTCTTACTTTGCAAGTGTTATAAGTCCTACATTGTTTTCAGGATTTGATCTTGTTTTCGAATGACAGACCAAATTAACTGCATCCTGTTGAGCTTGTAAACGAGTCGGTAAAAAATCTCCATTTCTCATATAGTCGCTATTGTCGACGCTGAAACAACAAGTTTTTTGTTTTCTCTTTTCGTCATGACAAGTCGGATAAAATTATATGATGTTACATCTTTACATATATTTTGATAACCTAAGAAATATATTAATGACAATTTGGAAACATTTATTTTGGCGTTTTTGAACGAGCTGCCAAGGAAATGTAACTTAAAAAGTCTTCTGTTCAAGTTCTTGAAGCGTTCAAACCCATTCAACTTTGCATTGTCACTCCAGCACCATTAGACAACGAATTTAAATGTACATTTAGTTGAGGCAATTGAGATCCAAACTTCCAAACAAACACGAGTAGTGCTTTTTAATGGCTCTGTGCAATGGGTTTAAACATTGGTTTATGATTTTGTTCATTTCTATTCACTAATAATAATAATAATTCAATGAAATTTTACCATATCACCGTACTTTCCAGCACCATCTTGAAAGACTGACTGGTTCTGGTTAGAGGGAGGACTACGTTTACACGATGAAGCACAACCTCTTCTCTTGTGAACTTGGTTTAATGTTTCAATAACGCCACCTATAGTTGTAATTTTGTAACGCGCGACAAATACGAATTTTCCTTTTTTTTCGAAAAAAATTTTGATTAATATTTTTTAATGCAATGAGTGAAAGGTATAGTTTGATTGCAATATAATGTTAATATGTATAAATAATTTGGAAAAATAATTTTCAGTCGCAAAATTCAAACAAAAAATAATAAACATCGATGGAATATGTCTTTAATGAAATATTATTTATTCTGTATCAAACAGTACAAAAATGAATGCAGCTATTTTTTAAAACTAGAACTTTTATTTTTGCTGAAAGACTAACACTGATAGGTTTTAAGAAAATAATACTGTGATAACTATACACAAGACACAAACTTACGTAATGAGACAAGAAAAGCCCTGGTTTAAACAGGATTTTGAAGGAAATGTGGACAAATGAGTTGTTTGACATCTACTTGCATTGCTGTTTCGATTTTTTTCTTTTTTTTTGTATCATTTATTTTTTTGTAATGCACATTGTTTTGTGAAAAAATTAAATTCCGTATAAGAAATAAACACTTGTTGTCGGTACAAAAATCACTGCACGCGTGTCGCGTAGTTTTCATTTTGTAATTTCGTATTACGTCGAATCTTTGTTCGCGTTACTATCATTAATATTATTTTTCTCTGAAAAATGCGGAGATATTATGCACTCTTTTTTTTTTATAATCGGCGAGCTTTCAACACCGTACAATAATTGATACGTCGAAAAAACAAAAAGCCATGAAAGAAAAGTGGCCGATTTATACGAGAGAATTTTCGCAGTGTATAAAATAGTGGATGGCAGGATCGTCCGTAAAACATTTAAATTTAATAGCACTAAGTTTTTTTTATTATTATCAAAAACGTGATGTCTTTTCCACACAAACACATTTTATGGGCGATCTTTTTAATCAAATTTACAATTCATTGGTGCGACTGCGAATCAACGCAATCGCAATGTACGCAAATACAAGTATAATATAATAATTAAAAAGCCTTGCGTAAAAAATCGAATTATTGTAATTTTATTTAGTTTCAATCACAACTTTTGTCTTCGCCAAGTTACCAACGTTCGGTTTATACTCAATTCATTATAACACATTAGAATTAATTAGTCCTTGTTAATATTTTCTCGTCAGTCTCAGACTTGGAATTCGTACAATGATTACACAAGGTAAAACAAAAAAAAAAAGAACGAACCCTTGAAATTTACAAGCACGTAAAAACGGGATGCGTGCACAATTAAATCAGATAAAATAATTGGGGAAAAAGAGAAAAGAATTGAGAAAAAAAAACGTAAAGCAACAAGTAAATGTGTTGTTGGTATGTGCGAAACGAAAATCTCTCCTGCCGCTCTTTTCTCTTGGCAACGAATCCCTGCCCTTCTGCGATGCTTATTGCTTGGCTGCGCGACACAATTTCATTATAAACGTCATTCGTTGATGGCAAAAGTCGCAAAAGAGCATGTGATTCGACGACGTGTTTGGTTGGTTATTATTGATTTTATTATTAATTTTTTTTTGTTTTTTTTTAAATATTTTTTATAGTGTTGTTGTTGCTGCTGTGTTGCTGTTGCTGCTGAAGTCTCCATAATCAGAGTTCCTTACACACAAGTTTTCTCTTAACGAGAAAAGAAATTCATATCGTGTTAGATAAACTGAAGAGACTTCAGATTCAAGGAGGCGACCGCGTTGATTAAGCGGCATTCTCCGTGGCGGATCCTTCTTTCGGCGTGTTCTGTACCGGTTGGCTATCCTGAAAAATTCATTTTTTTTTCGCTTTAATATAATCAACACTTAATAATAACAAAATGTACATATTCCTTTTTTTATTTTGATTTTAGATTAATATATTTGAAGTGATTATTCGCACCCCTGTACACGTACCTGTGACAGTATTCACGTTAACATGAACGTACGGCATACGTTGCCCGTACAGAGGCGCAAATTGTCACTTTCTATTTTTATGTACCAAGTTGCAGAAACTTCAAATATAAATATTATCTCAATCTGTTATGTACATAAAATGTGTACATGAAAAATATCGAGGATACTAAGCTGAACTGTGTTACCAAAAAAATGACAACACTATGATTCTAATACGTCATCATCAAATAAAAAATGTTACGCGAGCTATGGAGTAGTATATAGAGCATGGAAAAAACATCATGCAACAAAAAAAGGGAGAGTGAGTGAGAGAGAAGTGTATTATACCTGTGAAGCAGGGACAGCGGCAGGTGCATCCTTTTCTTTGGGTGCATCCGTCTTCTGCTCCGACTGAAAAGATGACAAAGATACGTGCAAAAGTGTTGTTGTAAGCATGTGAAAGTGTGCGCAAAGCTCTACATGATAACGACAACTGTTTATAAGCGGAAATAAAGATAAAAGTGAAAAGAGATAGATGGCGTATATACTAGACTCTAATAAAATATATAATTTTTTAATAATGAACGAATAATACTTGGCCGTCTTGACTGCGTGGTCGCCTCGGTGGTCCCATGTTTCGTCCACCACGGTAGTTGTTACGTCGGAAGGTTCGTCGCGGCGGTACACCACCGCGAGTGCGTCCTCCCATGCGAGGAGCACCACCTTCAGCCTGTTCTCCTTGGTTCTGCTGGTCAGCGCCCTCTGCGCCGTTCTCAGGCTGCTGCTGCTGCTGGTTGGAGCCTGAACGACGCTTGTTACGGTACGGCTGGTCGTAAGGGTGACGGGGCCTGTAACGCGGTCTATTGGGGGCATCTCCGCTGTTCTGCCCTTCTTGACCTTCCTTGTTCTCTCCTGTTACCAAATGAATCATGAAGTTAATAATATTGCTCTAATAATTTTAATAGATGTAACAGCATATTAAATAATATCCAACTAAAATATCAATAAGTAGAAAAATAATTTTAACAGTTGGAGTTTGTGGTGTTTATTCATATTTGGAGCTATGACCGATGCATTGGGTTCTTAATTAGTTTTACCTTCTTGGCCATCACGTTGTCTCATGCCGCGTTGAAGCTTGCCGCTGCCGCGTTTCGGGTAGAACCACTGACGATAGTTGCGGCGTTTGTCAGCTGCGTAGGGCGAGCCCTTGACCGGCTCACCCTCGGGCCCGGTCACATTTGCAGCCTCGTTGCCCTTCTCACCAATCGCCACATCGAACTCCACGATCTCGCCATCGCCAACGCTACGAACGGCTTTCTTTGGGTTGTTCTTCACAATCGCAGACTATTTCAACAATAACGAATAGTCTTATTACGATTGTCACCATTATTATCATCGTTATTTTATATCAACATTCACATTCAGTTTCATACATAGAATGTCATTTTCAATTTACCTGATGGACAAAAACGTCTTCCTTAGTGTCATTTCTGCAACAATAAATACAATTTTACAAATCAAGCCAAATTTTCAAGGTCTCGGATATCACCAGTGAATAATAATGTAATATATTGATCCATATTTTTCAATTTTTCAAATAATAAATTTGCTTGCTGAGCAACTTGTGTTCTTAATAAAGCAACAGATCGGCTTCTTTTAAGATTCTCGTTTTTGCGGGGCTTCCCAGAGACAAATTTAAAATTAAACAAAATTGATTTTTTTTTTCATTATTTTTTAAAATTCATAACATAGTCAAAAACTTCGATTGGTTGTAAAAAATGATGACAAATTGTTTGTTATTTTGATTTTGAGTTGGAATTGAATGATTTTAAAATGAAAGAACAATATGGGTGTCGCAGGTCTTGTTGGGCAGATGCCAAAGGCCTAGAAATAGCCTCGGCTTTGAGTTTATATATTTGTCGACGACAGTAAAATAAGATGAAAATGTTCCGAACAAAACATCCAGCTTCAAAATCATCAAAACATTCAGGCTTAATTGATACACTTGATTCATGAAGAAATGTTGCTCCTCTATTTTGTCCCGCGCGTTATTTCTCCTCAAAGCAAAATCAAATTAACAAGTGTTTAATCAGCTAACGTTTATCATCAATTATCACTGACCTGTTGATAAATCCATAGCCGCTTTTCACGTTGAACCATTTAACGGTTCCGGTGACTTTTTGGGCTGAAAAATAAAAAGTTTCATTTTATTCAAGATGAATATAATGCATTTGTACACGCACCTTATTATGATTGTTCAATGTCATTCAAAGAATTGATTTCAAGAGATATTTGTTTTTGATTTTAAGACCGATCGAGTGAATTTAATCAAAACACTTTCCTTTGTCTATTTTTCATTCAAACTCTCTTCGCTTCATCATCAACGTGGGTTAAAATTTTTTTTTTTTTTTTTTTTTTTTTTTTTTTTTTTTTTTTTTTTTTTTTTTTTTTTTTTTTTCAAACCTGAAAGAAAGTTTGAATCCTATTTCAGAGTAAAACAAAAATAGACAAGCCAACTTAAAAATAACCATTTTCTATCTCGTGCAAACTGACTGAAAGCAAACTTGTAAGAATTACTCATATACTAGTAATGGTTGAAACATAGTGAATAATTTTGGTGACAATTTAAGTGAGTTATCAAAATTGTTATGTTTAAAACTGAATTTGTATAATAGAAAATTATATAAACGGTTGAACAAGGTATTAAAACATTATAGTTTATTATTAGGCAAACCTTGGTTGAAAGATATAATGCATGTAAAAAATCTGAAAATTATCTTTGCTATAAAAGATGAGGCATTATCTTATTCTAACAAATCTAATCATCTCTTGAAGTAGCTGCTAAATGCTACATATGTACATAAAGCAATGTTGCATTTTGTTACATAGAAAATGGTTCGTCCAACGAATGGATTTATCTTCATTTGTTTTAACACGAAAATTGCAAAAGTTAGATTTGAACAAATACCCGGAACTGATTGTGAAAAACAAAAACAAAAAGAAACAAATGAAAGGTTTGGAGCAAAAGGCGGAGAAATTGAGCGATAGGTGAAAAGAAAAAAAAAGTGATGATAGAAAATAGAAAGCGCCGCACGCGGTGTGAGGCTCAAAAATAGCTGCGAAAAATGGTTCAAGTTCTGGAAGCTTCCTCGTTGTGGAGGTTAGTTTGTGGCGAGTAAAAGAGATTCGAACGCGTGGAATCGTTTGCGCGGATTTTGCGCAAACTTGTAGCGTTATCGAAGAGGACGCGTGAGCCGCGGAAGGTGGCCAAAACGGTTGGCGTCCGAATCGCCGGGCCACATGGCACAAGCGGACGCCATTTTGCCCAACGGCCGCGCTCCTCTATGGTCACGCGCGCGGTCTTCAACAGCGCGAATTTTGCCTCACGTTATTCATCAACAAACTTACCGATAATCTTTTTCTGTGCAGCCTTGGGCTGTTCGGGCTGTTTTTCCGCGTCAGCCATGCCGGTGGTGTTGGATGTTATCGCGACGCTCCGAACCTAGATGTTCCCGTCCTACTGATCGTACTGTTGATTACCTTCTAACTTCTAACTAATGTTCGCAACATGGATGCGCCGCTAAGCAACCACGCAAAACAGACTCTCCGCGCGCACGCGACGCCCCTCCTCTCGACGCTTCTGCCATCTGCATTTGCGTTGCTTCTCTCGCGTTCAATTTTCTTTATGTGTCTTCCTTTTTTTTCTTCCTGTCTTTATCACATAGCTCAATTCAATATTTTGCAATGTATATCTCTTAATATCTCCAATATGATGTGGATATTTATCAATAATTGCAAAATTAATTAAATAACAATTGTACATTATTTCTCACAATTTTTTATTATCATTCAATTAATTTTCTGGCTCAACAACCAGTTAATCATTGCTGAAAATCCTTATTAGTCATATAACAATTTTTGATTACGTATGTGTCTGTTCGTTTAAAGAAAACCCCCTCGATATTTATATGTGGATATAATGAATGGGACGAAAACACTAAAAATTAAGAATCGTATTTTTGTTTATTTCAAGACAGATTTTATATGCCCTTATTAATTTTCCTCTAAAAAATATAACAAAAAATAAACAACAATTTTGTTAAACGAAATAAAGACATGCTCTGATGCTTTATTTCAACACTTGGTATTGAAATTAATCCTTTTCTTTACATATTGTAATGATACAAAATTGAATGTTTAAAATTTTAATTTGAGGATTCTTGAGATTAAAAATAAAAATTTGTTTTTAAAAAATTTATTGTTCACATCTTTTTATTCGAATGATTAAAGTCAAAATACAGCGAGTAAATCTTATACAAAGTATAGCGAATCTAATATATTTTGCATATATTTAACAGAAAGTATGTATGTATATATGACTCTGATTGCGTTACATCTATAACATTTAAGACAACTTTGTTATACTTTTATTTATACACTTAATATCTATACATAATAATATGTCATATCATTGTTTATTATTTTTCAAGATTTGCCTTCTGCCAGTTAGCAAACACACAATTTGCATTTGTAGTTAATTTTATAATATAATAGAAACATCCGAAACGATGCTAAATGAGTGTAAGTTTTTATACAGAATGTCAAAAAAGTGAATTTTTGACACACTGATTACAAAATGAAAATATCATTAAAATTAGAGAACAATTTGTGAAACAAAAATGATTCATCCTTTCCGTACACATTTATTATTCAAATATACAAAATACTGTTTTTTTTTGTTACTTTTATATTAACTCATGTGATGTGTCAAAATCATGTGATGAATAATTTAACATTGCGTCAAAATGAAGCAAAAACGATTGGAGTAACACTTTCGTTGAAACGTACAAAAGTGAAAATCACTATATATTTATAAAGAAACTTATCGTTTTTACGGTAAGGCATAAAACGTCTCTGTTCATTTTCATTTGTTTGTACTACATATCTATTAATTACGATTATTCAAAATATAAATATCTTATTCTGCAGAACAACAAGTTGATGATACATGCGCTTAAAGAAAAGAGAAATATTGGCTTTGGTTGAACTCTCAGAAAGAGATTGTAACGAACACAATCTATATTGTAACCACTACAATGTCATCGTAAAAAAAGTTATGTCATAATTGAGCCAGTTAGTGGAAACACGACTTAATTGAAGTGTAAATCGAATAGAACTTAAGTTGTTTTTCCACTAATCGACTCAATTGTAATGAATGTAATGCATATATTTACAATCTATATTGTAACATGACTAACTTAAATAATTCAATTATTATTGACTTTAATTTGGTCTTAGAGAAAAGACTTAGAAAATTCACTCATCAATTTTATGACTCAAAATTAGGTAAAATTTTCAGATAGAAAAAATTAAAAACTTTAATTTAAACTTTCGAACAACATTTTTAATATTTTTAACATAATTTAATTGTAGAAATTTATGATTCAAAATGTATATACAGTCGACCAATCACGTATGACTGATGCAAGACGTACATATTGTGTGTTTGAATGTTTTTTTTTTTCATTTCATTCAATAGAATTCATAAAGCAAAACTATTTCAGAATTAGAATATGATATTGTAGTGTTACAATAAATTTCGTAAAATTTTTTATCTACATTGTGCTCATTACAATTTAAAAAATATACGATACAGATCGTAGATATCGTTTTCTCAGTGCAATAATAGTGTAATTTACTTTAGTCGGTGTTTCGGATGGCGCGTTACAAGTTGAAAAGAAAATAAAGAGTGTGCGCCAAGAGTTTAATGAATTTATCTATAATATATGATACACAGCTGTAATAAACAGAATGATTTTAGAAACAAACGAACCGATCTGGTGCGGCGCGTAGGTCAGTCATTTTTATATGTAATATATAAAAAGCGCAACCGACCAATTTTCACGAGTTCTAACGCGCAAATTGTATCATAAAGTTATATGCATATACAAAACGTATGTACGTTTAAACATGATAGAATTTTATGGTATAGCAATTTTTAGGAGAGAGAATTAACATGTTTTAATCTCGTGACTGTCCGATGATTGCCAAGATGTGTATAAAGATCTGCACAATGTCGAGATACAGATTGAGTGCAGCAAAGATGTATTCTTCCGGCGATATCGAGTATTTGTGATTTCCTCCGAGCATCAGTTGCGTGTCGTAGATGAGGTACATGGAGAATATGAATGCTGCAATACTTGAGTAGACAATGGCCATGATTTTGTCTCGACCCATTATAGCCGTAATGATTCCAAACAGCATCAAAATCAACACAGCAACAAATAGAACAGTGCCCATCCCTGTGAAATCGTACTTTGTTTGGAATGCAAATAGTGTTAGCCCTAAGCAAACCACGGTGGTGATCACGGTTGCCAAAAGTACCTGCAAAAAATTATATTATAAATCTCATCCACATTATTTACATATTAAATTAATTGGTTATAAAATGGGCCTTTACCTCTTCTCTCGAGTAAGTAGAAGCAGCAATGGCAAGAAGGAATGCTTCAGCGATTGTGAAGAGAGACAAAAAGATGAAGTTCATGGGAGCCTTGCGGCGGACACTGCTGCAGCATGCCATGCACAATATCAGTACAATCGTCCCAACAAATGCAATCCAAAATAATTCTGAATGCCTATAGACATATTCTCGGGTATTCTTGTGGAATAAAAAGAGTGATATCATTGCCACTGTCACCGCCAGCTGGCACATCAATATCGAGTACACTTTTCTGCAACAGTCATTACGTTAGATAGGTGACTAACAATATTATCATAACTGCAAGATTATTAAACTTAACTTACCTAATGAAACCATTTCGAATTGACTTTTCAGTGAAATCGAAACCCTTCACTTCGCCCTGGTCCTCGACATTTGAGCCGTACATTGCTCCGGATGGAGGTGGCATGTATGGCGGTTGTCCGTAAGGTGAACCTGCGGGTGGTACAAATCCGGGACCTATCAAAAAACATTGTTTTTCATTATTTTATAACTTGATATATGAAAAAATGTTTTCTTTAATTTTATTCAAAAAGATAAAAAAATAATTGTTTACCAGGAGGATCACCGGCTGCGTATGGCGGCGGGTATGGATTTTGCGGATAACCTTGAGGTGGTGGATACCCTTGATTTGGTGGATAAGGATAACCTCCTGTAAATGTAACCATTTCAAACATTTTGCTGTTAATTATGCTTTTATCACAATTGCACGAGTTAAGCGATGCTACAAAAATGTACAAGTTGAACAAAACTACTGTAAGCTGATATTAACAAAATATTTACGTGTCAGGTGCAGACATGAACCAAATCATACCTAATCGACAGATACAGAAAAGAATTTCATACAGCACACGGCTCAAATTTTTCAAATGAAGATATATTATGGAAATTATTTGATTATTATTTGAATTATTATTATTTGAATTATATTATTTGAATTAGGAATATGAGCCTACTTAACACAGGGAACATGAATCATTAATGGTTTCTGTCGGCGCGAGTGTCGACGCTACATTAGTGTTCAAAACTTGACATCAACCATTGATGTTCTGGTTATTATATTTATTTGGTTATTATATTTTGATACAATACAAAAACTTGGTTTCTTTTTTTTTTTTTTTTTTTTTGTCGTTTTGACTTATTAACATGAAATTATAATACGTTCAGTGCAGAAAGTGATAAAACAGAGAAAAGAATAAAAACCTTGATAATAACCTTGCCCCGGATAACCAGGTCCTGCGTTCTGCCAATTGGACATCTAGAAAAAAAATGTGTTTTTTTTGCCATCATTTTTTACTTTGTAGTGATTTTTGTAATGAGATAAAGATTCAGTTTAAATTTCAGTCGCATAATTTTATCTAAAAGCAATTATATTTTGTAGAAGCATATATTTGTCATTATTTATTAACGAGTTTCTGCCCCAATGGAAATAAACTTTAAATATGGCCATAGTATAATAATAAAAAAAAAACTTTCTAATCATAATATCAAGAGCAAATAATTCTCTTATCGGCCCTATAATCGAATTTATTGATAATACAGAAGGTCATAACGTTTTCATTCATCAATCAAATTTACCACACAATATTTTGCCGACTTCATATGGCCATCTGAATCCGAATGACAACTGACACAAAAATGTTTACAATATTACTGAAAACAAGCCAGCTTAATTGAAGTTTAAATATTCTCATTAACAAGGAAATAGGATTTCTTTCTCTTGGAATTAATATTGATTGTTTGTATTCATACGTGCGTAGTTTTTGAGGGCGAGTTAAAACCTATCAGTAAAAATAAACATAAAAAATGAACGTGCCTGTAGAAACAAGTATCTGTAATGAAAACAAACAAAAATGGCTGTTACCACAAGAGTAAAAAAAATAAAAAAATCAACTCATTTTCATTATAAGCTGAATCCTTATTTTTTAGTTTTTTCACATTGGCAATAACGGCCATTTTTGTTTGTTTTTACATGTTCTTGTTATTACGGCATGTTTATTTTTCTATAAAGTTCATTTTCATTCTAATTTCCAATTTTTTATATTTATTTATTTTTATTCTTCGTACGCCATAACTTGATTTGTTTATATCTGTGTTATTCATTTTAACAGGCAGGTTATGTACAAACACTAAAAATAAAGTTTATTTTGAATTAATGCTGAAATCTAATTTTTCGTTCTTCTAGATTGGTAGTGACAGCCATTTTTGTTTGTTTTTGCATGTATTTTTTATAGTACTTTTTTGTACAAGTGTGTATATTTTTTTAGTGTTCTATTTAATTTGATTGTTTTTAATTTTGTCGTTTATGCTTGTGTTTGTTTTTACAGTGTTTGTCAACAACCCGCCCATTTTTGACACATTGAAATGATGAACATCATCGCAGAATTTATTAGAATTTATTATACATTGTCTTCATATCATTTGAATGAATGAATCGCATATTGGTGGATCAAATTGAGTGCAGATTATTTCAAAATGGTGTTTGAGTTTGTAATTTCATATATTAAAAAAAAATGTAACATCGAAGCCCTCGATAGATTTGAAAACTGGGAAGAAATTATACATAATAATTAAGTGTTTTCATAAGGAAAAATATGGAAGCATATTGATTAGAAGAAAATTCAATATCGACCGACATATAATTTTTTTTTTCATTAAAAACACGTCATCAGATGACGACCCGGAACTTAGTGATGAGTGAAAAAATTGCTCCTTTTAACGCAATAAATGTATTACGCTGAATAGAAAAATGAGTGAATAAATGTAATTTATATATCGCAAAGTGATGCAATTTATTTGAACATGTTAATCAAATTCGTATATCGCAAAGTGATGAAATTTGTTCGAACCGATGTAAATACTGTAGTTGAAAGATGTCATGTAGATGGCAGTTTTCATCTCTATTTTGAACAAAAAAAATGTTTTATCGTACGGTATGACTTGTATGCGTCATCGTATGTTCTGGAAATCATCTCGATCGATGTTGAAGTATAATTGAAGAAAGCGATTGATTGCATACCTTATGATGTTGTTAAAATTTGCACTGAACAGTCAAAACTGCCACACTTAATAACAACACTCCAATTCCGTTGAGGATAGTAGTTGTTGTTGGTAAATGGATCAGTGGATCTTGCGAATTCCCACAGTTGTCCCGGTGTGATAGGTTTGCTTATCAGCTGAATACTGTTATAAAACCACTACCAAAACCAACCACGCATATGAGATACAAAAATGCGCGTCCTCTTTACACGACAAGTGGCGCCACCAGCAGCTTTATTTTCCTTACATTTAACTTTATTTATTTATTCAATATCGCACTTTCATTAGAGAAATGAAGCGCAAACAAAAGTTTCAATAAAAAAAGAGAAATTAACTTTTGTTCAATATTTGAGTGTATGACTTTTGTATGCACCAACCGCGATAATGTTAGTTTCAAAATGCACCGCTAGGTGCACTTTGAAATTTGGTATCGTTACTTGAGTCTTCAAATTTCAAGATTCGTGTTTCATTGCAAATGTAACATAACCGTCAACCGAATCTACACAATAACATATTTAATATCTGTACTGGTATCAATTATATCGCGTGAATCAAATTGTTTCAATAATGTTGATAAAAGATTATGAGTTTTATTGATATTTGAAGGTAAATGTGTTACAATAATATTCACAATAATATTTATCTGCTCATTTTACCATTTTTTATGGGAAAACGTTTTTGAAAAGTTATTTATCCATTATGAAAAATATAAAATGAATAATAAATGTTCTGATACGTTCATGGTGTATGTGATATTTTTTTTGAAACTTATACTGAAAGAAATAGTCGTTGATTTAGTAAAATCTGATGATCATATTGTGTTGATGTTAAAAACTTGATTTCTGATTGCGCAGTGCAAATGGCATTATTATTCACCAACATGTGGGATTCCACGATGTTTTTGAGCACACTGACACCAAAATTCTATGTGGCTTTGACCGGAACTTCATCGCTGATATCAGGATTGATATTAATATTTGAATGGTGGTACTTTCGTAAATACGGAACTTCATTCATCGAGCAAGTGTCGCTCAACCATATATCACCGTGGATTGGTGGCGGTGAGAACAATAATTCCGAGCCAGTGGGTCAAAATTTGAATTCGGTGTCGTTGTCGTCATCAGGCCAACAAAATGTACCAGAATGCAAAGTTTGGAGAAATCCGATAAACTTGTTTCGTGGCGCTGAGTACCAAAGATTTTACTGGGCGACAAATAAAGAGCCGCTCACTTATTACGACATGAATTTGTCGGCACAGGATCATCAGACGTTTTTTACGTGCGAGGGTGACGCAGGTAAAGCCGAATACGAAATAATGCAAACCGCGTGGAGGGAAAGAAATCCTCTGATGAGGATCAAAGCGGCGCACAGTGCGCTCGAACGAAACGCTGACTGTGCCCCGGCGTATATTCTGTTGGCTGAAGAAGAAGCCACGAGCATTATTGAAGCAGAAAAAATTTTAAAGCAGGCTCTCAAAGTCGCGGAGAACAATTACAAGAAATCACAAAATACTCAGCATCAGGGTTCGGTTGCAGAAGCTGTTCACAGGTAATAAAATAAGATATGTTTTTTCTGTACAATCTATTTAATTTGCAAATTTATTCATGACTTTTGATTTCAGACGAGATACAAATGTTTTGATATATGTAAAAAGACGACTGGCAATGTGCGCGCGAAAGTTGGGTAAACTGAAGGAAGCCATCAAAATGTTTCGTGACCTGACGAAAGAAATTCCCCCGATAATGAATGTACTTAACATTCAGGAGAATTTGATCGAAGCTTTGTTGGAAAGTCAAGCTTATGCTGACGTGCAAGCAGTGTTGGCAAAATATGACGACATAAGTTTACCCAAATCGGCAACAATATGCTACACAGCAGCTTTGCTCAAAGCCAGATTAGTTGCTGACAAATTTTCACCCGACATGGCAAGCAAACGAGGACTAACGACGGCTGAAATGTCAGCCGTCGAGGCTATTCACAGGTCTGTATAACGCTGCACAATCTTGCAATCTTGTACTATTTGGTATTTCAACAACAAGAGAGAAAGAGTCAATGATTATGTTTTGCAGGGCGGTTGAATTCAATCCTCACGTGCCGAAATATTTATTAGAAATGAAGCCACTGATTCTTCCTCCAGAACACGTGCTGAAAAGAGGCGACTCAGAAGCAATAGCTTATGCATTTTTCCACTTGGCACATTGGAAGCAAATGGAGGGCGCACTCAATTTGCTTCACTGTACGTGGGAAGGCACTTTTCGAATGTTACCGTATCCCTTGGAGCGAGGCCACTTGTTCTACCCTTATCCAACATGCACTGAGTGTGCCGACAGAGAACTCTTACCAACCTTCCATGAAGTCAGTGTCTATCCAAAAAAAGAATTGCCATTTTTTATATTGTTTACCGCTGGCCTCTGCTCCTTCACGGCACTCGTAGCGCTACTTACCCATCAATATCCAGACACTATGGGCGTTGTTGCTAAGTCAATGCTCACTTGGTTTTCGCTTCCTTTTTACTACATTTTAGATAAACTTGAGGCTGCCATGCCTACCAATTTGCTTCAACAACTCTCCAGAATATAAAAAAACCATCATCGGATTATTACAATTATTTATTTATTTATTTATTTATTTATTGTGTTCAATTAACGACAATATATCAAACAGAAATCTATTTTTCATCTTGGTACAATCACTCCATCATCGTCAAATGTTTTATAAAACACATACATGTATATCTTCATCATTAAAAAATTTGAATGTTATATCACTTTTCAATTGAATGATATCTTGGTTAGATTGTTTAATGTACAGCTTATTATTATTATGTTATTGTATTATATAATTATTAATATTTATGTACAGATTTTTTATTGTGATAAACAAAATTATTCAATTGAACGATTAATTGATCATGTCCACGATTTTTATAACAATTGTATTAATATATTATTTAATTAGTTGTACATATCATTTTTGTTTGTTTATTTTTAATGTTAGTATGTATGTTTTGTAACAAGTGTCAAAATTAAAAATCAATTTTGTAATAAAAGCATCTTTTGATATAAATAATAACTAGTGTGTTTACATAACTTGCCACCCTTGTATGTAAAACAAAGAGATGAAAAGTTGAGAGTAGGTATTGTACATGGACCTACATTTCGAGAACAAAAGTTTGATGAAGGAATTTTGAGAACTGTCCGTGTGGTAGAAATTTTCGAACTGTCATTGCTGAGACGAGAATCATTAGAATGCATTCTGTCACACCTGTCAGCTGCACCTGTACTTATGCTATATCAATCATGTTCTTTTTTATCATGAAAAGGCTTGAACAAAATAGGAAAGTGTATATAGGAAAATGAAAAATGTTGACAATTTTCTGACGAGAGTGAGAGAAAAGTCTTGAATGGTAAAATGAAAGGAAAAAATTGGTCATACGCGCGGAGTAAGATTTAGTTGAAAAGAAAACGTTGGCGCTCGATCATAAGAGGGGGTATGATCTTGGTTGAGGAGACTCTAACAGTACAGTTGGTCAGTGTCGGCAGGTCCGTCATCGACTTGGGTAGAATCGGAGTTGCCAATAATAATACAAATTAGAGAGGGAGGAAAAAAAAAGATTGTTTACATATGTCATTGTTTTAATCAAGTGCTATGTGAGGAAATCATCAAAGCGTTAAATTCGAATAAGCGGCATCCAATGTCTACCTCTTGGAGTCAACGGTGACCCTTTTCCACCGACTTCGGCCGACTGCGACCAACCTACTTTTTACCTTTTGCTTCTTATTCTAAAGCCGCGACAACTTTATTCTTTCGGATTACTGAATTACGCATTCCAAAACACAGACGTGAGTCAATTTTCTTTATTATATTTCATTTCTTGTCTATTTTTTTAGTTTAAGCCAAATATGATAAGAGTTAACGTCCAGTCTGCAAAGAGCGATAAGACAGTTTATTTTACAATATTTGACATTTACAAAAGTAGCATCGAAATTTTGTACGTTTATTAATCAACAGCTAAGTTGAATAAAAGGCTTTTGATTGATGTCAAGTTTACAGTTTTATTTTATTATTCATTGAGTCTAATTTCATTTATTTACATTTTAATATATACGTCACTGATCGAACGGACTGATTGTTAACAAGTTGTACAAGTTGCTTTTCTTCGTTTTCATTCATTCTATTAGAAAACGTCATTTTCATTATTGAAAAATGCATTATCATATATATAAAACAGTAAACTCACATTAAATAAAATTTTCAGTCAATATCGTCATCAATATAAAATGTTGATAACTGTTGAATGATGTTGAAACTGTTTCTTATCTGGTTGAACAAAAGTTAAATGACATTTCAAAATTTAAACGATGGGTATATTTAAATTTATCGTTACAACCAGGTGGACAAAAGTTAAAGTGGAATCTCTCTGTATTTCGTAATTCACTTTGCGTTACGAAAGGTACAGCTCGGAACCTTGATGCGCGTTTGTTATTTGGAATACATGATCAGTTACTCGTGAAAAACAATCCGAATAGTTCCCATTCTTACAACTTTAGTTATTACAAAGAAAAACATTTTTTTGTCGTTTTAGTTTTTCGTTCAATGAATCTTCAGGATGCATTATATCATCGTTAATAAGACCTTTCCTATTTCAAACAAATAATGAAACGTATATGTTTCCGTTCTTTTTTTCATTATAATTTTTTAATTGACAAATTAAATGGACTGAGTGTTATACACGAGGAATGACGCGCAAGGAGCGCGTGTTATTACAATCTCTTTATCGGTCTCATTGAAAAATTGCTCGTGTGACTCGTCTGACATTGATAAGGATTGAACCGCTGTGTAGTATCAAAGTTGAAATTTGAAAATTTATTATAGAATACTGTGCGTAAAAGCGTACTCTCTTGATGCAACATTGAATGCACGAATAAAAGATCGGATGGAAAAGAGATAGGCGAGTTTATTAACCGGCGCGTATTAAGAACGTTTCCTCAATATCTCAGCAAAGAGCAAGAGTTATCTCAAACTAAGAGAAAGTTGCAATATTTGACGATCCGTCAACTCACACTCAAATTCAACCTGTACGATGATATTTTGATCGTGGTGCCTCAACTTCGCAGCCTTTATTTATTCCTCAAAAATAATCCCGTTCGATCCAACATACGAATGGATTTATTTGAATAGGAACCGATTGGGAAAATTTAAACAAACAAACGTCATCGGATGATTCATAACTGCTGAAATAAAGGAACTGTGACGTAGGAATTTCATGAATAACCAAATGTTACTTTATAGGGCATTGAACGTGAGACATTCAAATCGAACGCACTTTTAAGCTCTTTCAGGAAATCATCTTAAGTGAAAGCTGACGCTTAATGCGTTCATGTTTGCGAACGTACTCCCAAAAAAAAAAAAAAAAAAAAAAAAAACGTACATCCATGTTTTTTTTTATCTGAACATAAAAACATTCCAAAAGATAATGGTATCAAGGAAATTTGATTCCTTTCTTCCTTTGTTGTATGTGCATCGGAAATGTTACACATCCTTGACGCTTGATTTAACACGCGATCGAATATAATTTAACAACGTACAATTATACGAGATGAAAAATGTTTTTGTTTGATTTTTTTCACCTAATTGATGTTCACGATTGTGAAGTGGTTACCTATATATACTTAATGAGAAAAATTGTATCCTGCTGCATCATCGTAAATGTCTGAGATTTTTATTTATTATTATTTTAAACAAAAATTTTTGATGGATTCACAGAATTAGACGTGGAATTCGGGATGTCCTTCAAAGAATCGGAGAATAAATGAGAGGCGAAATTTCGTGCTTGCCGACGAATCACCAGCATTATTTGGGGGAAAAAAATAACGGTGCTTAACAGGTGGCTTTCGTACAGTTCGGTGGGTCAAATAACGGTCAGTTAAAATGTTTCGACCGAAAGTGTTATCTTTGTCTCTTTCTAATGTCTGTAATAGTATTTCCTTTAAAATGTCTAATTCATAAAGCCGGGTGATGTAAAGATGATGAGGAGACGCGCGCGGATGAAAATGAGGCAAAATGTCTATAAGGTAAGGGAATTTGTAAGAGGGGAATGACAAGAAATGAAGCGAAAATAATGTACAAACGAAGGTAAAAAGAAATGTCATTGAAATAGATGTTGCGTTTTACATACTCCACTTACGTCGTCGCGGTGAGAAGGTGATCGCAGTGGGTCAGTGGAGATCTGTTTGGGTGAAAGTTGTATGTGTGCGTTGCATTGCACACGATTTATTTCCGTGTAATGCGTTGAATTATCACGCGCGCGACGGCACACGTGGTTCCGATAGTGCACTCTGCTATATAATAGCGCTTCTCGATTTGAGGAAAGTAAAGTATACGGTAGAAAGGAGGACGGACGCGAATCTTTTTCTCTTTTCACTTTGTTTCGTCGTCTAGCTGGTCTCATCATTTCTCACCGATGTTCATTTTTGCTTTCAGATTCGTATTATGTCAATGGAAAAATGGCCCTCATGTATTATTGCAACTGCCTTGGTCATCCTCCTTCAATTTCAACTTATTCATGGTAAGTCGTCAATCAAAAACTTGTAAAGTCATCAGTCGTTCTGATTAATTGATTCGGTCTTATTTCGAATTAGGTGTGCCAATCAAACAGACAGAGCTGGAAACAACAAATTGGACGGCATTGGCTGACGAATGGATGCAAATAAAAGGTCGTATCGGCGAATCGTACGGCGTGACGTTAGTTCCACCGAGCAAAAATATGCACGATCTACCTCCGACAGCAGAAAGCTACACTGTCCACGGCATGGATGAACAACAATTGAAAAGGGTACTTCAATTATCGGCGCAATTCAATATGTCAGTCTGACGGGTGGTCTCATTGTTCGGTCTTATTATTGTTATTTATTTCTATCATTCGCAGGTGAATTATTCGCGCATGTTATGGGACATGCAAACAGCGCAGCCAGGCGGCCACCTATCACTGTTTGTCGACAAGGCAATGAAATTTTTTGATCTCAGACAGGTGATGTTTGAAATCGAGACTTCCGTCATGTCCAAAGTATCCTGTTCCGCTTGCAAAGTAGGCGCGGGATTGCTCCAACATTTCATTAAAACAGGCAAAACTGATGAGGAAATAATGACAAGCATCTATCAGTTTTGCGTATCTCTTAACATTCAAAGTGCCAGAGTTTGTCATGGTGTAACAATGCTGTTTGGTGTAAGTGAGACAACAAGATCCAATTCAATTGCATCCATTTATTTACCACGACGTTGATATTGTATCTGATGTAATTCGTTTCTTGTTTAGTATGAAGTTATAATTGTGCTCAAAAGGATAAACATGGGACCAAATCAGATCTGCAGTTTTGTCATTGGAGACGCTTGCGACGACGCTTATAATCCTCAGCATGAGTGGGAGGTAAAGAAATTGATTCAATTGATTAACACATAAGGCTAAGAAAGTATGATGACGTGATGTATAAAAATAAAACGTTCCTCGAAGGTGTCATTCCCGCCTGTGAGCAAGCCGGCTGTTCCTCCTGCAGTGCCACCGAAAGAGGGCGCCCCGTCCTTCAAGGTTCTGCACATCTCGGACACGCACTACGATCCGTATTACCAAGAAGGATCGAACGCTGAGTGCAATGAACCTCTCTGTTGTCGGCTAACAAACGGCGCGCCCTTGACCCCGTCCGCTGCGGCTGGCAGATGGGGAGACTACAGAAAGTGCGATACACCTAAAAGAACTGTTGATAACATGCTTCAACATATCACTGACACGCATCCGGTTAGAACCATTTACACTTTTGTTAATAAATAAATGATCAATCATGTTGGGACGTTATAGACATTTTCTTATTTGTATTGCAGGACATCGATTATATATTGTGGACTGGAGATCTGCCTCCTCATGATGTCTGGAACCAAACACGAGAAGAAAATTTGAAAATCATCAAAGAGACTGTGAAACAAATGTTGGAAATGTTTCCAAAGATACCGATATTTCCATCTCTTGGAAACCACGAAAGTGCGCCAGTCAATAGGTACTTGTTACGAAATTGGGTCATTTCCTTCAATTTTGAAAATAAACATATATATCGAGTATAGTACACAATAATCTTGTTTGCCGTTGTTTTTTAGCTTTCCACCGCCTTTTGTACCGGAAGAAGTGGGCATATCCTGGCTTTACGATGAACTGGATAAAGAATGGAGAAATTGGTTACCAAGCGCTGTGTCAAGCACCATACGGAAAGGCGCATTTTATTCTGTCCTCGTGAGACCTGGATTTCGCATCCTCTCGGTTAACACAAATTATTGCAACAATAAAAACTGGTGGCTATTATTAAACAGCACCGATCCGGTAAATGAGCTGCAGTGGCTCGTTTATGAATTGCAAGGCGCGGAATTGAACAAGGAAAAGGTTCACATCATCGGTCACATTCCACCTGGACACAGCGATTGCCTTAAAGTCTGGTCTCGAAATTATTATAAAATAATAAATAGGTAAATAAACTCTTGTTCTATGTAATGGTATTACATAAATATTAATACTGATGAATGTTCATAATAATAACGAACACAATTTGTTTACAGATATGAATCTACGATTGCGGCTCAATTTTTCGGTCATACACATTACGATGAGTTTGAAATTTTCTATGACACTGGCGATTTAGGTCGAGCTTTAAGTATCGCTTATGTCGGCCCTTCGGTTTCACCATACTATGACCTAAATCCTGGATACAGAATATATTACGTAGACGGCGATCATCCGAAAACAACTCGAGTAAACGACATTTAGCAACCACTGCTTCGAAAAGTTTCCAGATTGATTTCTCTGTATTTACCTCATTCATTTTGCTTTTAGATGGTTATAGATCATGAAACTTGGGTGATGAATTTGAAAGAAGCAAATCTCTATAATTATCCGATTTGGCATAAAACGTATAGTGTTAGACAAGCGTATCAAATGCCTTCCCTTATGCCGCGGGACTGGGACTCGCTGATAGACAAAATGTCTAACGAACCAACTCTTTTTGACCTTTATTACAAGTAAGAGTTTGATCGTGAATTCTTGATGCAACTATAACTCATCATTTATTTGTAACATTCAATAACAATGACAACGCACTTGCAGGCATTATTACAAAAATTCTCCAGTGAGGCCAGCTTGCAATGACGAATGCCGAAAAAGGTTGTTATGTGATTTACGAAGTGGTAGAAGTCATGATCGCAAAGCGCTCTGCCAAAGTCTTGAATCAAGGATTGACAGTGATACCAGAACAGGCTGGAGGGCCTGGCTATATAATGGACTTGCTTTATCGTACGTAAAACAATGGTGGTGGTTTGCATATCCTAATAATAAAACTGACTAATCGACCGTAGACATATACCTGTGCTCGAATTCTCCCTCTCCTTTATATTAATGCGTTTTCCAATTCATTAACCATGCAGCAAAACTAACAAATTCATTAATATCTAATGTTAATGCATCGATCTTCTAACGCATGTATAATAACAACGATTTTGCGAACACAATATGAAATGTTATATCTTCTTTTTCATATTACATATCGTACTTATTTTATCATCATATGCAAAAAGTCAATCAACGCCAAAAATGTACTTAATTAGGAAATCATAATATACTAAGCGAAGATTATACATTCTCGAAAGAATATTATATATTTTTATACTTAACTGCATTAAACTTGACATTAAATGTTAATAATAAAAACGACTCAAGTTTAGAAATTAATAATTATTAAATTTTATTCAGATAGTTTTGGGGTATCAGTACATCAGGAGTTCTGAATAAAAGTAGTTCAGTGGTAAAAGAGTAACAAAACGCAAAAAAGAAAATATACAAACTTGAGTTCTCACAGTTCAGAATCACAGTATAGTTTTAAAAGTAGAGGAAAAAGTTTACATAATCTTGCGATATTAAGTATACTGTTGGAGCAAAATATTCTCACTATGATGCGTTTGTGTCGATTATGATTTTCCGAAAAATCTAGTGCCTCAACTTGAAGAAAATTTTAATTTAAAAATCTCCATTTTAAAAGAGATATTAATATTTTCCAGTATATGCTTTTTATATGCTATTTATATATTTTTTACGCATGACGTCGATTGCATTTCTTTATATTTACAATGAAGATGAAGCATGCGCTATTTTTTTATTGCTATTGTAATGTTGATAAAAGATTTGATATAATTTTATTACAAACAAAAAGAATAATTTCACATTAGTTTGTAGTAGTATAGTAGTAGTATACTTTGTTATTTGATTGTTTTAAGACGTAGGCAAGTCAGGCATAAGGTGTAGGGAATTATCTTCGGTGGAGGATTATGTAGCACATCTGATAAATTATAATACTAGTTGTAAGTACAACAAATTGTAAATAGAATGATATTTGATAAAAATGTATTTTGTCTATTTCAATAACAATAAGGGTATCTGACCACTTTTTTTTGTATGTTCACAGGATGTCGGTCGTTATGGCTATTCCCAAATTTGCATTGAACCTCCCAAAATATGTGTTAGGATTGGGTTAAAAAAAACTCAGTATTAATCAGCTCAAAAAGATGAAATCAGATGTCTGTTGTGATGCGCAAACTTAATGGAGACTGAACCAGAGTTTCTAAATGATATAAAACGCAAGGCTTGGCGACTTGTTTATGTTTATTTTATAAAATTGACTTCAAATACTCGTTAGAATTGTTTGTCAATGGTGTATATATTTATTAAAAACAAAATTATGCGATTGATTCTTCTATACAATCGTAAAAAAATTTTTTGTTTTTTTCTTTTTTTGATAAAATGATAAAAAGTGGCAATTGGATTGAATATAAAACAAGTAATTTTTTGTATTTTTTTACATTCAAAATCCAAAAAATAGCAAACAAATTGTATAATATAATCATATATATATGTATATCCGTATATATCTATAATTTAGCTCTACATTGCCATTTTTTAAACACTTGCATGAAAAACAGAGTTTTTTATTCAAAATTTATTTATAAAAAATATTTTAAAGTACGTTTCTTTTTGTCTCTCATCAAGTGTTAAAGAAAAGCGTTTAATTTGCTTTAATCATGATATGTATATGTAAAAATGTAGTCAAATGATTTTTTGTATGCGAAAATGTATGAGTGTATATATGTAAGTCATTAGTTGAAAATCTATTTATAAATCATTTTTTATATACGTAAAGAATGTAATTTTGAAAATGCAGAATGATTCTCTTAAAAAAATACTGATGTATTAATTATAAGATCGCATATTTGCTCACTCTGTTTTAAGTCTTGTTGAATATTATACCCGACGTTTTCTCGATATATAATCGAGAGGAAATAATTGCTTCCTTGTTTAAATAAATATGAACGTTGATATAAAATAAATAATAACGTTTCATTTCTTATTGGTTTTGTAGAAATAGACATCAGTATTGCAGCTCATCAGTTATATAAAAGTGAAAATAATAATTCCATGCATGATACTGAAGAAAAAAAGCATTTGTCATTGGGTCCGCAGACCTGACAATTTTTATCAAACAGAACTGTTTTCTCTCGAAAGAAAATTGTTGTTTTATTTTTAATATTTTGTTTAAACAATATGAAATTGTAAAACATCAATAATTATTTTCTTTATATATTATATGTATAATGATATTTTTCAACTCTAAATAACAAGACAAAATTTTGTTTGTTAAAAAAACAAAAAGTGAAACAGTATTATTTTTTAACAATAATAAATATTATCTTTATTAACAATATAATTTTTCAATGTTATTTCGCGTTTAAAACAATTTTTAAAAGATTTTTCTATCGCGCTACTATTACGATACCTTCTTTATTTAGTATACATGCCAGAAAGAGATAGAGAGAGACCGACACAAACCATTCGAGTCAAGGTAGGTTCAAGTATCAGAATACTATCAACAAGTTTATAGGTTAGTTTTCATAGTTTTCATACAATTAAAGTTGGGGAAAAAGATAAACAAAGTTGCATAAATGAATATCAACTTATTATTTATTTAGTCATGGTACAAGTTAGCAAAGGTATTCTAGTAGAATGGTAAGTGTACGGATTTTATTCAACATAATCCAAGTCTTCTGAAATACGGAATTGTTTGTTAAGCTCTTTAGTTTCAATATTAAATTTGTTTTTACACCAACATTGAAGAGCGTATATATTATCTGTCCATGTGTTTGCAGCTGTCTTGTATACCTTCAGACAAAAAAAATGAGAAGTTTTAATTTAATTCAATCTGAATAAAATGAATAAATAAATATCATGAATGATTAAAAAATCAACCTTAGCTGAATCGCTCAATTTGTCAATTAGCTCTGGATCCATATCGCCATATTTTACAATTTGATTCTTCAACGATTCCTCAACCTTTTTCAATTCTTCAACCTCTTTTGATAATTGTTTCCATTTTTCTACATCGCCTTGGTTTGACTAAAAAATACATTTATATTGATATGCTCTATATATACAACTGTAATTTTGCTTAGATAAATTTTAACTTATTTAAACACATTCTTACTTGTTCTTTTATGATTTCTTCATCAAGTTTGTTTAACTGAAATTCTGTTTCAACGATCCGTTTATTCGCATCAGCAACCCTTTTTTCCAAAGCAGTGATATTTTCTCTGAAAGAAAAAAGTAAATAAAAGTTCAGAACAATGAAAACAATAAAACGAAAATGTAAAATCTTTAATTTAATGATAGTAACAGTGGCATGATAGTAGTTACCCAGGAAAAGCCCAAAAGAAGACAGTCGTGCCAATTTTGTCAGACCTGACCAAACCATCATCAACTAAAGCTTGCAAGACATCTTTGACAGATTGCAAAACTATACCCTTCTCTTTGCTAGCAATTTTTTCAATTTCCTTCAAGGTGAAAAATTCTCGCTTTTCATAAAATATCTGCAACATTCTGGTCCGTTTCTCGTCCAATGAGACTCCTTTACGTTTAGACATCTAAGAAATAAATCATTGAATAAACATGGTTAGAAAAAATTAAAAAAATTGTTTGAATGATTTTGGCAGTGACGAGGCTATGAAACAATTTCTGCTCCACCTGGACGATACAAAAGCACTCGGAAGAAAATTCATCCTTCAAGATTTAGATGAAAGACACATCTTCATCTCGCCGGACATCCTAGAAGTTCTACAATCGAAGATTGATGATTTGATGGACCAAATATCATTCCCGTTGACAGAAAAACCATAAATTGTTCATCAAAATGGCTAACCGCGAATCAGGTAGAATCAAAGATTCATATCAAAAACGTATCCTGGACGATGCTGCGAGGAAGCGCAGACAAAAGAAAGCATTGGAAGCTTTGGAACAAGACAATTTTCATGAAGATCCACACGCTGACTTAGGTACTCATATTCTAACTATTCAAAGAGAATATGGCTATTCTTTTGCCCAACAAAGTAGGTTTTCTTTTTCCTTTTTTTTTAATTCTCATTACGCACTTTGTTATTTACCTTGCCCTACTATTTGTTTCAAACATATTCTGTGCTATTGATTTTATTACATTAAAATGTAAACTATTTTTTTCAACCATTAATTATAAATAATTTTCAGTGATGAGCAAAAAAGTTCCCAAGTTTCAAGAGAACCTGGACAATAGAAATTCAAATCGCAAGAAAAAGACACGATCGGCTGAATATTATAAACAAAGATACCGCAAAAGTTTTGCTCAATTGGTTGAAGAGGATCTTAATCAGAACGTTGAAAACTTCAATTATTCCACCGCTCAGGCCTCATCGTCGCGTTTCCCAGAGCGACATTTTTGTGCAGTTTGCGGCTTTCCCAGCTCTTACACTTGTATCCCTTGTGGAGCAAGATATTGTTCAGTTAAATGTTTAGGCAAGTGCAAAATCAGACGTCAATTTTTCACAAATAGTTTCTATTCATTTTAAATAACTGTTAATTTATTTTAGGTACTCATATGGATACTCGATGTCTCAAATGGACTGCTTGATTTTTCTTTTCGCTTATCGCATCATTTTTCAATCAATCGACATGAAAATTAATACTTGAATGACATTTAATAAATAAAAACCACTGTCCATTATAATAACCATGAAGTTACACTAACCAACAAACCCATACACATATTTATTTAAGGAATATTCAACTTACATTTAGATGTCCTTGTAGTGATCGACTTTGTTTTTGTTAGACCAATTAACTGCAACAACAATAACAACAACCACAATGTTATGTTTTCAAAACAAAGAATGTCTTGAGAAATAAACACTCGTGCGACCTCTTTGTTTACATGGATGTGTCGGTCATAAAGCGCGGGAATGAGCTGTTTGTGATGTTTTTCAAATCAGACGGTGTGTTCCAAAACTGATATTCCATCTTGCTTTATCGATAAGACGAGAGAGCGAGTGGGAAAGAGAGAATGTCGTAACTGTTTCACGTGGATCGAAAGTTGTATTGTTTCAGTCATAAAATTATAATTTATTTCTCATTTGTTTCAAGTTAAAAGATAGTACTATAAATAGTCAATGTTATTATTCCGTTAGACCATTATTTGTGTGTTCGAGCAAGTTTTTAGGTCGTGATGATGAGGTGAGTTATCTGTTTGGATAAGAGTAAGAGCTCGTTTATTGGTTGAATTGAAATGCGTCGCGCATAACAAAAATGACAAGACAGTTGAGTTGAGAGAGAATCGAGCGCCAGTGTAGTAGTTGGCCGCAGCTCACCGCCGGTCGTGTGTGTTTGTTTTCTCTATCCGTAAATTGGACTACTTACTATACCGTGACGATTATAATCAGCAACAACAACAAGATTTGAACTTTGGATTGAGAACGCTATCTAGCGGACGCGTATTGAGCCTTGTGTGGATGCTACTAAGCGCGCGGTATTTTAGTTATAATTTTGGCTGGAATGTGGTGATGCGAATTACAGATATACACTGTATCAAATACCATCAGGCTGCTGTACGCAAACCCGACCACCATACCCAAATGCTGCTATACCCAAATTGCTTTCAACTAACGCTCCATCGACGCGCGGAATTTGACTTTATCTGAACGACTATTCGTTTATGTACTTTTTATATTTTCTCTAAATTGTGCTCAAGGTTTGAGCGTTGATCAATCACGCGTGCTATCATTTCCGTAGGTTAGGACTTTTATCAACGACAATACTCCAGGTTAGCGATTTCACACTTTTTATTCTTTTTTATCGCACAAGAAATAACAACAAAAATAACAAATCATGACTGATATTGTATTAATATTCATTCAGAAAACAAGAGCAGTACGATTTTCATTTAAAAGTTGAATACACATTCGGCATCCTTGAAATGTGTGATTCATTTATTTTGCTTTTTATCACATCACATTATCAACTTTTCCAATCCGCTTTCACAGAGCTCATTTATACTTTGGGATTTGGATTAATTGTTGCATAACAACTGATAAACAACGACTTTTTTGTCTTTTTTTTTTTTTTTTTTTTGGTTTCCAAGAGAATAATTCATCTTTTAAAGGAATAATAAAACATGCGCGGTCAAATTTGAATTAATAACATGAAAACAATAACACGTTTTGTTTTCATGTATCTGTGCGCTTTAAAATGCATGTATACATATGCGAAAAATATGTTATTTGTTTATTCATGCTTGGAAAAATCTCGGAGGAATTTGTATCTGTTTATTACATAGTTAAAAAGGAATTCAAAAATTTCTTATTAAAGTCATTGTTTGATTAAAAAGTATTATGCGCAACATCAGAGAAGTACTCCTCATTTATGCATATTTATATGCCTTTTTGATTGCAACGCAATCTCACACACTGTTTGATAAGAATAATAATACGAAAAATCAAACGTTATATCACGCTGTTTTAAAATATTAAATTATTTACTATTGATTTAGAATGAACCAGAAATTACTTGGAAATTTTTTATTATATTTTTTTTGTTCGTCCCCCACCCTCTGTCCGATTAGACTGAACTATAAAACATTTCGTTTCATCAGTTGCGCCTGTTGCGAGTATTTTATCTTTTCATAATAAATAGTATTTTTTTAATGAATTGATGTTAAAGAGCTGATAAAGTATTGTCTACAGTATCAGAGTCTACAATGATAACGATGATGTTTTATTATAAAATTTTAATGTGTACCAAGATAAGCACAGTTTTATTATAATTAAAAACTTGTAAATAAAAAAAAAATGTGTCACAAAGTGTATTATAATATCGTCAATTTCAGGTTTAGGACAAGCGAGAACAAACAGAATACAACACAATTATATAAAATGACTGACACGAAGAACGAAGACGAATGCTGTGCGGACAAGAACAATACCTATGACATTGATCTCGAGTTATCATCGTTAAAAGTCAAAAGTGAACTTCCTGCTGACGCTGTGCGTCTGGAGACACAAGTTGCTGGTCATACTTCTGATAAGAAGAAACGTACCATTGGTAAAACTAATCGTAAACAATATAACTCATATGGCAGTTATGTAAAAGTTGAATTAATATGTATATGTCTGTGCGTGTGTAACAGGTATGTTGAAAGACAAAAATGGGCATGTATTAAAACCAGTTGATAAGCCTGATTTGGGCGAAAGAGAAATTGACTTTTACATGCAACTTCAACTGACGACCGATCCTCTTTTTGAAGAATTGAGACAATACGTACCTGAATATTATGGCACGAAAAATTTAATCATCGGTGATAGGTGTAAGTATAATAGACATATTATGTCACGTGCTATCTCAATGTCAATAGATACGAATGCCAGTGGATTTAACAGTTGTTGTTGTTATTATTATTAGGTGTAAAATTTTTAGAGTTGAAGGATATCGCTGAAGGTATGTCCGAGCCTTGCATCATGGACATCAAAATTGGTCAAAGGACGTGGGACCCGCTGGCCGGGTCTGAAAAACAAACCGCCGAACAGTCCAAATACGCAGCGTCCAAGAAGGCCTACGGCTTTTGTATACCCGGGTTTCAGGTCTACAGGCTGTCCTCCGGTGAATTGCATAAATTTGACAAGGAATATGGCAAGAGTTTAAATGAGCAATCTGTCGTTGACGGTAAATAACACAATTAATTTAAATAAAATAACAAATATATACGTATATATAAATATATACAATTGATTGGTTGGCATCTGTTTCAGCGCTGGAGATGTTTTTGAACGGGTCTCCAGAACGTGCGCCTTGTCGAGAACTAATCATGAAACTGTTATCAATTCTGTGGAAAATCTTGACACTGATACGCGAACAAAAGAAATATCGTTTGTACTCCAGTTCGCTCTTAGTTGCTTATGATGCGAAACGTTTACGTCATTTTATTCGCAAAGAAGAAGAACAGCTGCGCAAACCAGTTGCAATAAGTCTGGCTAATCGCGTATGCTCTGGTCCGGAAAGTCCCGAAGTCCCGAAATCACCAACGTCTGCCAACAGTCCTCCAAATTTCAACAGTCTCAATAATAATAGTAACAATAAAAGTAATAATAATAACAATGTGAACAACAACAACAACAACATTCACGCAAACAATCACGAAAGTTGCGAGCCGTCGATGAAACCACGTCTTCACATCTCGCGCTCGGCCAAGAACCTGTTGTCTCTGGCACACTCAAAGGCCAAGTCGAAAAGCAAATTGCGCGTACTTGAGCGTAGCATCAGTCTGAACAGCTATGAAATTCCTGTTACCACATACAACAATGTCATGCGAGTGTCATACAACGGTTGGGATCTCACGCCAAGTCCCACGTTGATGCGCGAACGACCTTGCTTCGAGGTCAACAAGCTATGTCGCACGCACTCATTTGATAACAACTTTGACATGGACATGAAACAAATTAAAGAAGATTACGCGACACTTCTCGCCGATCTCAACACTACGTCCGCGCAAAAGGAACGCTGGGTACGCGTCAATATGATTGACTTTTCCCACGTCTTCCCCGCACCCGACAATAACGAGGTTGACAAAAATTACTTACAAGGCATCGAGAGCTTTGTCAAACTCTTGGAATCATTTTTAAACAAGTCTTAACGAACTTGATTTTACTTAATTACCTATTATGTTTTGCTATTGCATTTTTTTATCAGTATCAATATACCGTTCAGTATACTATATATATATATATATATATATTGAAAAGTATTTCTACTTACCTCGTTACTGTTGTTATTATTGTTCATAATGTTATAAAGCTTTATCAAGAGATTTGTTTTCTTTTCCATTTGTTAATATTTTTTTTATCAAACGAGACTGCAACTTGCAGGTTGTGATGACTCCAGCAATTAGTTTTTATTCGATTTATACACATGCAAATGTACATACCTGTATTTTTAAAAGAATAATAAATTATTTATAAATGCTAACAATGTATTTTTCAATCGTTTGAGCAGAGTATCGAAACAGTCATGTAAGGTTGTGTATATGTAAATAAACAACTACGTCTCTTTTCAATCGCGTAATAAGTTTATTCTTCAATCATTCGTCAATAGAACTTTATTTTTGACACATTTTTTTTTAAACAATTGTCACGATTGTGATCATCTTTTTGACACGTCAACCGACTATAATTATCATAATGAATAATTTTTCGTACATTTTCATAACATTTCATATAACTTGTATCGCTTCAAAGTAACAATTTTATTATTAGTTTTCTCTTACATGGCACGAAATTTCCCTTGCAGACTCCACCGGATTTTTTTTTCGTATATCTCATTCGTTTGCATTATCTCTGTGTGCCACCAAATAAGTTATGCATTTTTTAAATGAAAATTCATCACTTCAATTAGTCAGAAGACGTTAAATCAAATTACGTTTTTTCCACCTTTTTTTCCATTAAAAAGGAGAACGAACAATTGCATACAAAATACTTAATATAAAAAAAATATATTTCTAGCAATAAATAATTTATATACAGTATAACCCTGTAAAACTTACAGACGCCGTTGACTAAATATATATAATAATAAATAAAGCTAAAACGCATGTTGTCATCATTTTGTGCGTACCTTCGTGGAAGTGAATTTTTAAACGAATCAAAATTTCACAGGGTTTCACTATATCACACACTGACATGATAGAAGATGAAGCTACATTGAGTCTTGTTGATGTAACGTTAAACTTGTTGTTGGTTGACAAAATATCAGACATGTTGCGCAATGTATTAGGATCATTAAAAGCTTAATACAAATGACTATGCACATTTAAATGAAAGAAAAGCTGGATAGTAAAATGAGAACAAAATTGATGGCAATGAAATTTACAGTTAACGTTATACATGGCACTTGAAGATCGCGGCTAAATTCTATAAGTTTGTCGAAGGAATCATTTCTTGTTTTAAAATTACACTAATTAGAAAGATACCATCATTCATTTCAACGCAAAATTGTGTAAGATAATACTTTCGAAGAGGCCAAATAATGATAAATAATAGTAATTAACTTAGAGACGCGCGAGCATATAATATGTACAGATGTAATTAAAACTCAATTAGTTTTTGACGTGCGAGAAACTTTTTAGACAAAGAGAATCTTCAATTTTGCATTTATAATAGACTCTATATATAGAGTATATAGTATGTTGCGCGTTCATGCATTCTATATTTACAGTTCACTACATCAATCACAAACACGTCCATTCACACTCTCATACAAACTTGATGTTATCTGGATACATTTCATCACAATAAATGATATAGTGTTACCGAACGTCAACTTTCGTTACAAATAATATCGTTTGCCAAAATTTTCAAGCAAAATTACAACTAGAGTTTCTCGAAATTTCAATTAAACAATCAATTGCAATATTAATCGATGTAATACACACAAAACGATGTATCGTTGGATGTCACGGTGCAAAAGGTACAGCCCTCGAAACAAACGAGCAAGGAACTATACATTTAGAGTAAGTCAGGAAGGACTAACGTTTATTCATGCTCTGAAACTTGTTTATTAGGGACAGTACGGGTCATTGTGACACAAAATTACAAAGTTGAACTTTGGCTATGTATTTTTATGTAATTGAATTATTCACATTTTTTTTTTTATTTTCAAGAGAAACTATTATTTTGTGTCTTTATTTTTAGGATGTCACATCAAAGAAGTTATGTTATGAAATTTAAATAAAATAGTAATTTGTTTGACGCGTCAAAAAGACACATGTGACCCTATGCATGGGGTCACTTGTGATAATGCACAAGGAAATTGTGACTTCATTGTTGAATAGTATATTGTGCACCAACGGAGGGAAGAGTACTTTTTTACTATCACGGATAAAGTGGTACATGAGACCAAACCTCGGGTTGAGGTTTGGCGATGGTACTGAATTAATAAGTGTCACAATGACCCGAATGTCACACTAACCCGTACTGCCCCTACTCATTTATAGATGCAGAGTGGCTTTTCTTTGCACGACGTGGTATTTCTTTTTTTTTTCTTTTTGCAAAATAAAAATGCGATCTCAATGTTAGTACCGACATATGTACTGCATTTCTCCTATTAAAATTCAATTCAAGCGATTATATTTTATATTATTATCTTTCTTCGACAAGTTTGAATGAAAACATTCAATTTGCATTCAAATTGGGTTGACGTTTTGCTTTGAAAGGCACTAAATTTGCGATGGTGTCAGGAACGACAACAAAATTTACCCAAGAGTATTTGATAGAAAAATGTTGTTGAATAAATGCTCGCCTAATGGAACACTCGGGCCTTGCAATATTAAACAGTCATAAGGTTAACATGTTGAAATTTGAAAATTCTTGAATAAAAAACTGTTGAAATTCAACATCTGCGTTATAAAAATAATTTTTAATTATTTAAAGAATAGTTATACATATAAAATTGTTATTTCTCGAACAACATTTTTCTTTACATGGCGTTTATTAAATCTGCCATACTTTTTAGAACCATTAGAAACTTTTTCACCGGGGTTTTTATCATAGACTATCTATTTGAAACTAATCATTATTTTGTCTAAGGGCTCGAGACAAACCCGCCTTTTTTATTTATTATTAACAATAAAAAGGGGGAGTAATAAGGCTTTTCGCCCTTAGCCCAATTGTTTTATTGGAGAATTAAATTGTTGATCTCAAAACGTTTACTCAAATTATACAAGCTGTAATGCTGAATAGTTAAAAAATAAAGCGCAATGTGTAAGCTTACAATAATTTTTATATTATTTCTTACTAAGCTGTCACGGACACTTAAGAAAAGAAACCCATCATTGTATGCATATTATAACACGCGCATTATTGACTTGAATCTCAAGGTGATACTTGCTACAGTTGATTCAAATGATTGAAGGGCAAATTATTAAAAACCGAACATCATGTTTATAAAATTAGGAACTTTGCGAATAAATCCAACATAACGCTAAGTGAAAAAAGACCCTAAAAACATTCAGTTACTTTTAATTTATCGCACAACTGTTTGTTTGTCAATAATAACAATAAAAATGTTTGCACAGGTTAAAAATGTCTACTCGTTAGAGTAAAAGTTATAATTGGCTTACTTCAAAGAGACATATTGTCATATTATGTAAAATTCGTTTACTCTCTTTTTCATTATAAATTTGAGTAAATGAGAACTATTATTATCATCACCAGGAATTGACATATTATCTCCACCATTTATAATTGTCGAAAGCTCTGCCTTTGATTTAGATTCAATTTCAATAAGCAATAATTCACTCTTTGGATATAGTGCGGCCAAGAATTGGTAGCGTCACCAGGGATCTCTGCGAGGTTGAAGACTATCACTTAGGTGACACATCTCCACGCGTTTATCACTGTTCATTTCATTTTGTGTTGGAAGGGTCTTTTTCCCTTGAAAAAATTGAGTCGTGTGTTAAAAAATAAATGCGAATCGAATCATTTAAATAATAACATACTGTCAGAGAGATTCGCTGAGATTTCAATGTGTCTCCTTCCGCACACTCTGTGTTAAGTTATAAACAAAGAGGCGCACATGAGTATAAGTGTAAGTGATGCTGGCAAGAGTGTAGTACTTGCAGAAGATCCAGAATCTGAATTTGCATCACGGTTTATCACCAGTGTCGGATCTGTAACATTATATTAATTTCTTGATTAGACAAAATTCACAAGAATAACAATTTGACGAGATCAAAAATATTACCTTGTTCGACTTCTGGTTCCGAGATTTTGGAAACCGGGCCCTCACCTGAACCGGATGCCCCATCGTCATCATCGTCACAATCCACGCAGGTGCGATCTTCATCGTCACTGCCAACATCATCGATACGATCTTTCCTCCAAACAGGCCTGTCACCACTTCCGGAACCCTCAAAAGCCTCATCCGATAACAATGCACTTGTGTCTGGTGCTGACGCCAATTGTGTCTGTACCATCTGTTTTTACAACCGATGACAAAAAATAATAGTTCAATGTATTATTTTTACATTATCAGTATATTAATTGTATGAGTCATTTTAAACGTTTCCAAGTGGAGGCGGCTCTTACGTACCTGATTAATGTGCCTTAATTGGTCGATAAGCACGCTCGTGTTGAGATTAGCGTAACTCACACTTGCACTTCCGCTTGTCGATAGTGCGAATTCTGGATTGTATCTCTGGGCTGTTAAACTTGAGTCGACAACTGTGTGGGTATACCTGAAATCAGATCAAGTGACATTTCTTTCTTTTTTTTTTTTACGTTAATATACAACTATTTTATTGCAATCAATAAAAAAGGATAGATTGTGGAGAGAAAATTGCAACTTTTGATCGCGCCAATTATTTTTTTTTTTGTGCATTTCAAAAATGTATGCGTGCAACTTGTTTTCTCCCCTCCCTGGTCTTTGTCAGTGGGACTTGATCGTACAGTAAATTACTCGTTAATCAATGCTAAAAAATTGACAGAAAAAGTGTTCCAGTTTCCTGCATTTATCTTCCAACATTATCAATTTTTTACAAAAACAAAACTCGGATCATTATTTATTATTCAATCTAACATGCGAGTTAGATCGAAGTGTTTTTTTGTTAATATCATTTGGAAATGACATGAATATATATTTGATAAAGATAACTGATGGGAAGAGATGGATTGATGATTGGGAAACGGTTTTGGCGAATGCGCGAGAATGGCGGGATAGGAAAATGACGTAGCTTGCAAAGTCATTAGTGACCTCGTCGCAAGCAAGTTTAACTGCGCGTTCGTAAACGCATCGATGGCAAATAAAATATAAGAGCGCCGACAGAGCGGCGCCCGCAGATTCTCGCTGGCAGACTCTTTGGCGGACTGGCGTCTCTCCGGCTATGCCAATGCGTTCTCTCACTCGTGAAATTTTTTATTTCTTGCTATCTATCTTTCCTTATCATCATCTCGCATTTGATCCTTCGTCTCGCAAACATTTTTCCATACATCAACACCAATTTTGTTTATCAAATAATACATTTTGTTATATTATTTTGTTATTGGGAATAAACGATATCGAACGATATGTGTTTGAGAAATGGGTTTAGCCTTTTTTGGGCCGTTTTACTTTGAATAAACCGGTTACACCTCTGCTATATATGAAAACAAGTCGAAACTTGAGTTGTTTGGCGCGAAATAAGGAAAGGATATATAGCGAGTGCGTGGATGCAAATGAGCTCCTTTTTTTCTTCTTCTTCTTTTTTTTTTTCGATTATATGAGTTGGTTCACACTTACTCTGCGACTCTTTCTCCGTTCCAGCAGCGCTTGTCAGGATAATCCTCGCAGATCGAATCGGCAAGGGTGCCGTAGAATGTACGGGATCGTACGATGCTGGCCAAAAAATTGCCGAATTGCACGTATAGCTGGTTTGGAATTTTTGCTGACGTCATTGCTACAGTGCGATGAGTCGCATACTGTCGCTTTGATTCTTCTTCTTCGTGGTCCAAATTTCGAAACTGTGCTCGTCCGCACGCCGCTCTTACCTGCAAACATTTTTACATTTTTAACTCATTTTTCAGATTTCATCCAATCGGTCTGATTTCGTTGTCGAGACCGCTGATTCACCCGCCTCGGCATCGGATTACCAGACAAGCATATACCCTATACGGCGACAAATAATCAATTCTTAAAAAAAAAAAGGATCAAAAAGCCTTGCAATAGCGTTCTAGTTCAAACTTCAATTATTAATAACAAAATCATTTCATTGGTATTGAAAAATAGAAAAAAAAAGTAATTGTTGAATTCTTTAAAGAGACCGAGTTAAAAATAAATTAAATGAGTCCACCTCCTTACAGTCTCGGGATTATAACTTGCGCTTCATGATTTTTAATGTTGATTTAATTTTTTTGTCAATTTGAAAAAAAAAGAGGTGGAGATAAAATTCGCAACATAAGAATAAAAAGAAAAAAAAATATAAATAAGAAAAGAAGCAATGGGAGAAACGAAAAAAGAAAACGTAAAAAAAAAAACAAGAAAGAAACGAATGAAAAGGGGGCACAACGAAGAGATGAGGCTGCGGCGCGCCCATCGCATTCCTAGCATCCTTTGCCGCTGCTGCTGCTGCTTTGACTCGTCGCACCGACCGAGTCAAGAATCAAACCTGCTCGTTATAGATCGTAGGTATTTCTGACTCAACACCAGCCAATGCCCAACAACAGAACGCTGTGCTTCTTTATTCAACACATCTCATTGTATACCAAATTAACAATCAGCTTTTTGAAATGAATGAATGAATGAATAAATAAATAAATAAATAAATAAATAAATATGCACATTGAAAAAGCAAGTTTTATTTTTGGGTTGAATGTTAGCGGTAGAAAACTCGATCTGGATATATATGTGCAAGATTCACTCAGGTATATAACAGGTTCTCTTTCCAACTCGGTTTTCGATCAAGTATTCGTCTTCTGGTGTTGGTCTCGCGTGCCACAATACTATACACGATTAGAGCGCGACCATGCTAACACAATTTCGATTCCACTCGAAAACTTACATCATCACAAATACGTCTTTCTCACATTGTATTTAGTTCTTTTTTTCTATCTAAAGTCTCGTGATGATATATGTCAGATTAATCATGCTTAATATTCATTTATTTATTTATTTATTTATTTATTTATCTGATTGTTCATCTAGAAGGCACCTAATTAATTAGCCAATTAGTCTAATTTAATGTTACGAGATGTTGGGATTGATTGAAATGAAAATGTGCACATAGTTTCGTACCAACCACCTCGTTTAAAATGTACAGAGTAGCGCGAGATGAAGGCGAACTAAAAGCAAGAGCATAAACTACGAAATAGGCCGAGGACGCGCAACATTCGTCCAAATTCCTAAACTTAACTTTATCATCACGATCGCCAACTCTAGCAATCGCCTATCCTCTTTTATAAATGACTATATAATAACATTTATACTGAAAGATATAGAGGAGGTATGCGATGCGCAGCCTCCTGCGCGATCGATATAATGATGCGCGCTATCTTCGAGTGCTGAGTGATCGCGTTAAACGATTGAGAGAGCGATTCGCACTGAGTGCATGTGTGTGTATGTGTCCGTCTGTCTCTCTTGAGAGAAAGGGCAAGCCACTATGCTATACTGGCACAACGTGCCGCTTCGAATCAATGACCCGTGCGCGCTATTGTACAATTTTTTACATCTTCTAAAATATAACAACTGTACAAAATAATAAATACGTTTGTTTATAATTAAGAATACCAAGGCAAAATGAAACGATGTAGCAGCTAACGAGATGGTGTTGACACGGGAGATGGTCAACAGAGCGAATAGTAATGAGTCGATTTCGCAGGCCATACATTTCACACACAGACACGTGTATTGCACGCGGAATTTCGTCTCAAATGGGGTCCAAACATTCGCCGACCTCCCACGGTCAGCCAAGTCCGCATGAACAGGTATGAACAGGTCGCAACAGGCGCCATTAGTGAATCGCTTACTTATCCAATACTTTTTCTCACACTCCTTTTTTTTATCTCTATTTCTTATTTATTTATTATACTAATGTTTAATTTATTCTCTCTCACTTTTTCCTCCAGCGATGAGTTGTTTTTTATCACGAGCATCACGGCTTCGGATATACGTTTGTCCAATTGTCTGATGGCTTTTTCAGGATTCAAGCCTAGTGGATCGTTATTTCCATCTACAGCGACGACTAGTCTTTCCACCGTTTCCACATAGCCAGACCACGCGAGGTCAAGCTCAGATGCAGGCTCGGTCAAGCAACCCCTGCAAACAGATCGTTCCAAATATTGTTATTAGTTCAAAGTAATAATATCAAACAGCCGAGTGTCAAACGTTTGATTTGATTAATACTACAGGTACTGTAGGTGTATAGACGGAGAGAGAGAGAAACGACCGGACAGAGAGCAATATCTGGGCGGTTCTGAGAATCACGGGACTTCCAATAATAATAATTTATACCCATTATTATTGAATCAGCTACATCCGGCCACGAATAAAAAAGATGATGTTTTAGAATTAAAAAAAAAAAAAAAAAAACTTGGACTTGTGTTGGCAATTATTATTATTATTTTCTCTCTATTTCCTTTCAATACAAATGTTTTCTTCTCCATTGAGAGAATATATCGCTTTTAGCCGTGAGAGATCAATTGTCCTTTTTCTAACGAAACGCATTTTAAAATAGTCGTCGGGCCAATTCGCTGACAATGTAGCGCAGACACTTTGTACTCTCATCTTTGAATCGAGTTCATCAAAAGCGTATTATTTATTGTTATTCTTTATAAATAATAACGAGGAGAGCGAGAATATGAAGAGGGTGGCGCGCTCTCTCCTTCCCTCTGGCGAAAAACAAGCTTCATTGTTGTTTTGTTTCAACTGATGTGATAATATTGTTCACCTTATAACATTAGTGCAGAAGCCACTGCAGGGCATAACGGAGGAAGCGATATTTTTGCATTTGGGACAGTAGGTCATTCTAAGTAAAGCTTTGTAGCAAGCTTGCTGCTGGAGGCTGTTGGCAGAAACGAGAACGCTGTCGGCCCGCTGGAGGACGGCGTTTCCAAGCGTGAGAGCTTGGTAGAGAACACGACTGGCTTCAAGGCTCTTAATCAGCGATCCAGCAATCTGATTAGGTATATCGCCAAAAGCCTCTGCGTCCATCATCTTCACTTTTAGGCAGCTTCGGAACTTGTCGGTAAAGAGGCCGTTGGACGACGACAAGTCGATGACATTGTGATAAGCGACCAGGAACAGCTGCCAGAAAAATTGGTCTAATCTCTCGCGTAACACTTGTTCCGGCTGAGGAGCGCTCTTCTGAGACAAGTAGTCTGCCATCGTTTGGTACAGATCCACGACTGATGTCCTTGTCAACATAGCCATCGACCGGTACACCTGCTCCAACAAGGTCAATGTCTTGTTCTCTGATTGACGCACCAATGCTATCACAGTATCTGAAACACAAAAATCAAATCTTGTTCATATCACACCATTCTATCTCGTGTTTCGATTTTCAAAATGTGTCAACGTTTTTTTTTTATAGAGGAAGAGATGAGATGAGTCAACGACGCCTCTGCTCCGCGGGATACAGGTATACATTTTCAGCCGACAAAATCGATCGGGCACCATCATTTTCACTCATCCTCTCATCTCGTTAAATAATATGACTACCTTCAAGATACATCTTTCAATAGTTCAAAAATAAGCGACACTCATTCTCAAGTTTTATATTTGTATGGATAATTCCACAGAAAACTTCACTTTAGCTGACCCACAAATAAAATCATTTTCTTTTATGTGGCACACTCTAAAACTGTTGCTAATATTGTTCCTTGAGCTACCCTGAACCAGAAAAATATTGCTCGTTGAAAAATTGTGCTGACACACTACTTCTTCAAAAATGAATCAATTTCTTTTGAATTAATATCACTTAAAAGATGTTTTTTTAATCATTGAAGTTTGATATTTTTCATTGTAATATACTTTACATTTAGACCATTTTCAAACTCGAAATCTTTCCTTACGATAAAGAACATCATTCTCGGCACTTTAATCGATTCAATTATTTTTATTTTTAAACTTGTATATGAATAATAAAAAATAAAACATAAAATTAATGGACTTTCATATTGTAAAATGAAGTGAAATTTTAACTTTTTCTAAAAATCATCGGATCAGGTTTAAAATTTATATTCTCTAACATTTTTGCGTTACAACATTTTCCTTATTATTTCTTTTTTTAATGATTTCTATTTATTTTTCAGTCCCTACTTCTTGTCTGTCTGCACAATTTCTAATCACACCTGTGTTTTACGTGGGCAGTCTCAAGTCTGTAAAAAGTAAGTAGGGAAACTTGGACGAGTTTATATACGGCCTGGAAACTATCTTGTTTCAAAATATCATTGGAAACTGTCACATTATCGTTATATGGCAAAACAAGACAATTTTCAATGATATTTTGAAACGAGACAATTTCAAATGGTCAATTTCTTTTCTTTTTTTTAAAAAGTGAATGATTGCAAGAACAATTTTTATAAACTATTGTAATTGTTATTAAAAAACGAAAAAAAAAAATTTTATTGCAACATTTTTTTAATTCGAACATTTAGAACACAACTCCACAAAAAATTTACCAGAAAATCAACTTCTTTAAGGTTTCGCAAAAAATGGGTTAAGCGCATGCTATTCACCCCCCCCCCCCTCCCTTATATAGCGAGTTACTGGTCCTTGTAAACTTTCGTTGCTAATATATTGCAAAAAATACAGTCTGAGAAATTAGGTTAATTTTTAAGAAGCAAAATTTAAGAATCCTTTCCATTCCCTTCTCTTAAAAAAAGTTAGCGACATTTCTGAAGTTCGTTGTTAAAGATAAGATTTGTAGAGATCTATTGCGCGTTTGACTTCTGCGCATCGTATATCACCGAACGCGCCTCGAAATTAAACAAGTGTGAACGATGGGACAGACTGTAATAGCGATCATGACTCGTCAATTTTTATGTTGCCAATTAGCTTTTTTAGTGTAGTTGTGTTTTTTGTTAGCAACTATTGTAAATTTGTCTTTGATTTATTTTAATTCAGTTTTTTCAATTTTGTATGACACACCTCTGAAGTTAGTTGTGAAGATAAATATCACCCACCATCTTGAAGTGTTGGCTGCAATGATACATAATATTACCCCCAATTTTTGACTTTCTACAATTGGCAATACGCAATATAAAACTTTCATACAAGTTTATTAAGAAGTACAAAAAAATTGTGGTTAAAAATATATACATAATCATATTTAAAGATTCTTAGTAACTGTTTTAAAACAATTCCCAAATAATAATTATACAATTCTAAATCTCAATTGTCACCCATTAAAATGCAAAACGTAAATAGTTTCAGTGAATTAGTTGATTATCCAAAATATAAAACACTGATAAAAAGCAAAAAAAAAACAAAAATTAATCTTAAAACAACGTTTTCAATTAAAAATTAACATCGATGCTGTTTAAAAGCCATATTTTTGTATATAAAAAATTAAAATACCTGTTAATAAAAAAAACTAAGAGGAGCGAGATTGCAATCGATCATTTTACAAAAAAAATGTTACCCAAAAGATCATGTTATACAAAAGATTATCTTACATATGGTTAATTTGTTTAATAAAAATGTTGCAATCATATCAGTACATAATTATTACGTTCTGAAATGAATCAAAGCGTATTATATAAGTCAAAAAATATGTTCCGTCGGAATACAGCCTTTTATGTTTCCCGAAACATCGTTTTTCTAAAAGAAGAGTCAAGAACGAGTTTTGGCACATAGCTTATATTCTTCATCGCGCGAAAATATTTAAGCATATGAATTTTCAACCTGATCCGGTGATTTTTAAAAAAGTTGAAATTTTATTTCATCCTACAATTTGAAAGTTCATTCATTTTTTTGTTATCATATAGAAAAATTTCAGTAAGAGTCAATATTTGTGTTCTAATCAATTTTTTATGATTACTAAGTAGGTAAGTGCACTGCGCCTTAGTAAATACAAATTCAAAAATTAAAAAATGAAATTTTCTTAATCGATGATTACTTTTGTAGATGATAATCGAAAACAGGCTTCCAGTTTCAATGTGGTATAACTGAAAAGTCTTCGACAATGAAAATCGTCGAAATTGAATGATTTTAAAAATAGCTTGTTAAGCGGTATCAATTTTTGTTAATATATTTTTTATTTTCGAGGAAAAAAGTGTGTCAGCACCATTTTCCAATGTGAACACAATTTCGTTGGTTCACTCGAACGATCGATATTAAAAACAGTTTAAGAGTGTGCCACACAAATCAAAATAATTTTTTTTTTCGTAGTCAGCTGGAGCGAAGTTTCCCGTGGAATTATCCATTTATCATTGATTAATTTATCATTGAATAAGATTTGATTTCGCGGAAAAAGTGAGTCAAAGGCACGTTTAGCATATTCAGATTTGTTTTCAGTAAAGGTATAACCATAGAAATAGAATTAAAGAGAGAGAGAGAGACAGAGAGAGAAATCGAAACGGCGAAAGTGACGCGAGTTGGATTAATTAAGCGTATGGTCGATCAATTTGATCAAAAACTAAAGAGTGAATCCTCCCACGAGGTCGTCGGCCAATTAAAGCCGCGAGACTCGAAATCATAATCTTTTTTGGGCATAAGTCAGGGCCTGCAGTTGCTGCTGCTTGTGCGCTCCCCCCTCTCTCTCTTTCTCTCTTAGTCTTTTGTGTTCCTTTTCGATTCCCGACGTAGCTCTGGCTTTCTTTTTCCAACGTATTATAGCAGCTTCGGCATTCCTTCGTGCGCGCTGCTGCTTATTTTATTTTAGCGCCGCCGAAACAAACAAATTTAAACTTTGCTAGTTTATTATTACTTATTATTATCCTTACCATGATTACGACGATGATTATTGTTATCACCGCTATTTGTTACTGAACAAACTAAAATTTTTTAAATTAGGATATAATAATAACAAAAAAAAAAAAAAAAAATAAAATAAATGAAAAAGAAAAATGTGTTGTCGTAGGATGTTGGCGTCCTTGTCGTGCATGCGATTGGTCAGAGGAGAGGGGTGTAAAACGTACGTGGGAACTGTACCACGGCGGGCCCGGACCCAACCAAGCTGTTGGCTTATTTCGCGTTGCTACGCCGATTATACCTGATATACAAGCGAGTTGACTGCCCACACACACTTTTTATCCCTTATTTGTGAAGCGTCCCAGCATTATTCACACGCCGATCATCTGACGCTGATAACCCCCACCCCAACTCGTATATCACTTTTCCATTTGTTAATTCATTAGACGCATTGTCTTTTGCATCCTTTAGTTGTAGCTCACGGCTTAACTTTGATTTTGTTATAGATAGTACACCCAGTTCTCTCGTCGCATGAATAGAACAGCATTGGATAAATAATAATTAATAATAATTGAGTCGATTGATACTCCACGACTGACGGTTGTTAACACGCTCTTAATCGCCAATAATTGAGAGCAGGCTTTTAGAGATAGTGCGCACTGTGAAAATAAAATCGAGACAACCCACAGCCAAATACATTTCATACATTGTACATGAATAGAGAAAATCAAATGTGTACTATAGATTGGGGGGGGGGGGGATTGTTTTATATGGCGGTGCATGGAGTAACGAGAAAGCTGCTCGTTTCGGTTCTCTCCCACTTGTTATCCTTCTCTGCATACCTGCTGCATTCCTATCAAGATTTAACGTTAATTTGCAGTACATGTTTTAAAACTATATCAAAACAATGACTTACCCCGTAACGCGTCTGCTGTGGTTGCCAGTAAGCCCTGCAAACTTTGGCTATGGTGGTGTATCAAGTTTTCAAAGTCGTCTCGCGCTCGTTGGCGCAGCTTTTCTTCGGTCTCCCCGCTACAACACCAACCACCGCAAGTCGCTGCAAACAATAAGATTCAATTTAAACGTCTATCAATCGACAGGATGTATTAAATTTAAAGCGTTGCTCTCAAAGCCCAACGCGAACCGATCTTTTCTTTCTTCTTCTTATTCTTCATCCTGTTCGTCGTCTGATCGCTCAGCGCTCACTGAGATTTAAATTTCAAAGCTTTCGCTCATTTTATTAGACTTGCTCGTTCAGTTAAACGCGATGAAAAATGTCATCTTATCGGAGTGGCCCACTTTTATCACTTTAACAAAGCTTTCTAGCCGCTTATTTTGAATCATCACGCACAAACACCGTCTCGTATAACCTACAACTAAATACGGAATCAAATTATTTATTTGCAAATTGAGATATTTTATAAGGACCACCCAGCATGATCTGACAGCACGCGGTGTTTTTGTATCCAGTTATAGATATACATATATATATTTCAGCGCGTTTATTATCTCTCTGAAACCGCGCATAATCAAGACACACACTCACACAAGTGTTATTTCATTTTGTATCAAACTTATATTGTCTCTGATGCTGTGAAAAAGAAAGGATGCGCAGCGTAACTTGTATAATAGAGCAATAAGTTGGATGAAAGGTTATATCATTGCGAATTGATCGACCCTTCGTCCTCGATTCAATAGTCGCATTCAAATAGGTCAGCGCGCAATATTACTCGCATCATTCATTCATGTTTATGGACCAAAATCAAAACTTATTTCATTTTCATTCAACGCGTCTTTACAACTGTAATTAACAATCAAATCAAAAAGTACTACAAGTGAAAGCGATCTAACGATCCTCATCATTCTCCCGAACCGTCCATCTCATGTCAAATATACCAATAGAAATTGCTATCTATATTGAAACATCTTATTTTCCACACAATTATGAGTTTCTTTTTTTCAGTTACATTCAACATTTTTTCATCGGACGATTTTTGTTCTTTATTGAAACTCGTACTATGACGTAATTCAAAAAGAATGACCATCCTGAAAAAAAACTACTTGATATGGTTCGTGTATTCAAATATTTGGTCAAATTAGTTTTGGACTTGAAAAAAAAAATGTTCGATTTCATCGTCCGGACTTATGCATATATGAAAATCCAATGTCAGGTAGAAAATAAAACAACTCGAACAATGTTTTTTGACTGCCACTGGTGTATCAAATTTCAAACAGGACTTGTGAAGTCATCAAATTATATATTTTATCAAGTTGATGGTACAAAATGTTTTCGGAAGCAACTTTTTCCATCTCAGCTTTTAGCTATGCACTTGACGCATTTTCAGCTCTGATTGTGAAAGCAAGATTTTTTTATTTTGAAAAATAATGTTTGAAAATTAAAAAATGATAATAAAAATATCTGGTCAGTACTGGTCAATTTTAGGGGCTCAAAAATGCGAATTCGAGACTTATAAGAATGTACTTTTATCGAGACACTATTTTTTCTAGAGTTTGAAATTAATTTTGTTGTACCACGTGATTAAAATGGTCCAATCGAGTGATTTTTTTGATAACATCTTTCAATTGTTGGTAATAAAATTTGTTACAAACACATGTGATTAACGAAATTGCAATTTCTTAATTGAAATTTAGTGCTCAATCATATCCGTCGTGACCAAGAACTCAAATAATAAATAATTTCATAAAAAAACACTGTACGAAACGAAAATTTTTATTTCAAGATTTTGTGCAAGGTCAATGAAAGGATTAAAGATTCTTAAAGGTGCACGGAAAGAAAAATCAATCGATTCCCAGTTAACGCCTTACCGTTTTTCAACTTAACTTTTAATACAAGAAGAAACCCATGAACATTCAATTATCACTCAAAAATGAATAGAATATCCCTTCAATAGTGTTTATGCTATACAAAGTTAGAATTCACCTAATAATCTGATGAAATCGACATGGTAAAAATACTTGAGGTACATTGACTGTCGATTCCTCAAAAGTCATAGAAAAATCCTATTACACTTCAGGAATTGGGTCTTCGTGTACTTTATCGAAAAAATCGAAGGTTATGATTGTTTACGATGAAATCAAAAGTAATAATCAATTGGTTTTCAGTAAATATTACTAGGCTTTCTTTCCACGAATAATACCATAATTTTAACTATTTAAACATTAAGTGAATTGTTTTATTATTCCTTAACTGCCTTTTACCGTAGAATCGGTTGATTCTTTTTTTTTCGTGTGAAAAAAAATGTTATTAATTCCATTATGAAGTTAGCCACTTGCGATGCGCGCGCATACGCATATCACGTGCAGAATAATTTAAGAATGAATAACTTATTCGAAATGTACAAAAAGTTGAATAAATTCAACCTCGGATGTGTTGTTTGAATTAACTATAATTAATTGTTAAGAAACTTCAAATTAATTCGATGAAATTGCAATTATAGTGCGCGCGCATGGGTATGAGACATCTTTTCGCATTTAAAAAACAATAAATGCACAAAATAAAGATGCAAGTATTTAAAAATTCATTGAATACAACAACTGATGGAATAAAAGATATTTATTTAATAAGAGGAATGAAAATGACAAAGTTTGATTGAGTACTGAATAAATTGGATAAAAAAAAATCGTTGCATGAAAAAAGTGGTTTGGATGTGAGGATAAATAAATTGTTGTTTTGAGACTTACTTTGGTACTGCTGAGTGGCGGCAGGTTGAACGCTGACATTCATTGTTTGGAAGAAAGAGTTGACGCGATCGCAGGAAGCATTTAAAGTGTTGTTGGCAGTGTGATTTGCATATCTCGTTGATGGCAACGAGAGACATCCGCGCGTATTTAAGTAGCAGCACAAAAGCATACCAATGATGGTAAAAAAGTTAAGAGCCATTTCTCTTAACGACTAGTGCTCTCTTGTGAATTTGCGCGTCAAGACGAAGATTTGCCGGCCGGCTCGCCAGCGGCGGCCGCCTTATTCCCGGTCGCGCTTATTCTTTCGCGTGGTCACGCGCACTTGACGAGCTGTCACATAAGCGCGCGCTCGTCCCCGACGATGCTTTTGCACTAACACGCGCATACGGCACGTAACAATCCATGCGACCAGCGCAACGCCTCACGGATCACTGCCAGTGCCAATTGTCGCTCCTCAACAGCCACACACCATGTGACTGCCACCACCAACTCGCCATCCAACGCGCAAATATTTCCTCACAATTTCGGCCTGTCTTACAAGCCGTCGGTAACTCTCAACTTATGATTATACTCTCAAAGCACACCTTAGTTTATGTATAGTATCACGGATGTTGCAACCACATGTAAATCCATAAAATAATTTGCAAAAAAAAAAAAAAATGATTTAGAAAATAAAAAAGAACAATTTATTTAAACAAATCTTTATTAATTCAATTCAATAAACCCCGGTCTTATTGGGATAGTTGGGGTAATTGGGACAAGTTGGAGTAATTGTGACACTCAAATAAATTTGCCATTGTGTACAAATTAAACTTGTTTTATAAAGTTGTGACTGAAAAAAGATTATGATAATTCAAAAAACTAAGAAGAAATTGTTTTCGGTGAATATTATCTTTAGATAAAAATGATCTAAAAAGGATTATTTATTTGTATCATATAGTTATGGATATAAGCTGAATATTATTTTAGTTCCCCAAAAATTTAGATTAAAAGAATCATAAAACAATTTTTTATGATTTGTACTGTTGTATTTTTCGCGCGCTTTCTGTATCATTATGACGTGAAAATCTAGTTCCGATCGTTCCTCTCAGTTCCGCTAAAGGTTCGTTCAGAATGAGAGGCGTTCGCGCCATACGTTAGCGTATTTTCAATACAAATCAAATGGGAAAAAACGGCTTTTGAGCGGGCGTGGTACACGGTCATTGTGAATGATCCATTAACACATTCCAGTATCTGCGGGTCGAGCAAACGGAATTCAGGGTTCGCACGATGACATAACCTCAACTGTCAAAAATGTATATATTTCAAAATAAATAAATTTAACATAAATACAGCGCGAGATAGCCCGTTTTCTCAGGAACCGTGAATGATCGTGCAATCTGTGAAACAGTGTTTTGGTTCAAAATAGTCGGTTCTGTTGATGAGAATACTAATTAACATAATGTCCTAGAACGTCTGTATTTACATGATGATTTGAAAAGTTGCAAAATAGAAAATAGGCGTGAACGTTAAATAATATGCGCAGTTTATTGTGATTTATAACTGTTCTCTTACCTTGGAAACATGTACGAGCTGCCAGCAGAGGTTAAAGTCAAGCCTCTGGTACTTGTCGGTTTGACAGGCTTAGATGTTTCCAATCCCACTCATCGTTCAATTTGGGATGCTTTTAACAATAATAGAAGATCCGATGGTGCTACTGTTGTTCAATTTAAATTAATTAATGCTAATCATGAATTTCCTACTGTCAAACCAAAGGTAAACATGCATTTTTATCTTACATTTTTTTTACCTGTACTTTTATCATCAAATTGGAAGCTTCTAAATTTTAACTTGCGGGCGACAAAACTTGCAATAACTTTTTTGGTCTTATTTCGGTAGCACACTACCTATGACTGGTACGTCCCCAAGGGAATATTGAAACGCAATTGGATGAATAAATATCTCAAAGAAATTCCAGCAATAGTTGTTGTTTTTTATGAGTTAGAATGGAACGATTCAACATGGAATGAAAGAAAGATGGAATGTGCTTCGAGAGTTCAATCCTTGAGGTATGTAGATATGTTTCATTTTCTCAATAAACACTCTTTTCAAAGACCTAAAAAAATATTTAAAAAACGAAACATTTTTCAGAGCTGCATTAGAAGGAAGGAATTCTAAAATAGCAGTCGTGCTCATTCAACGAGGTGCTCAACCACCCCCAGGGGAAGAAATTGGCGCGACCGAACGAGCATCCGCTTTATGTGCAGCGTGCGAGCTTCCAGCCAAAAATTTATATGTCTTGCCACATGGAGATCACCTTTCTGGTTACACACTAAGGTAAAAAGATCATTGAAATATTTTTGATTTAAAGTTTATCGAAATAACGGTTTCCTTTATCTTGCAGGCTAGAAAGTGCTTTCTACGATTTAGCACAAACTTTTTACCACCATGAATATCGTTATGTGAAAAATCACCGAGAACAACTGAATAAAACGACTCACCAATACTTACTTGTTCGACATCAGTTCAAGATGGGATTTTTAAACGAACTCCAACAAGAAAAGATTTCTGCTCACAAGTAATAATATACTTTTATTCATTTTCAATTGTGTAAAATGATTCAAATCATTACCGTTTAATGAGTATCATCATTTTATGAAACAGACATTACCAACAAGCCTACAGCAGTTTGCTTGAAATGAGGATAACAGATGCAAATTTAATGGAGATCAAAGCAGTTGCAAGTTTGATCAATTATAAGCTTTGCAAATTATTGTTTAGTCTTACCAGACCTAAAGATGCAATTGCACAATTCAAAAACCACATAGAAAGGTGAGGTCATTTTAGAGATAAAATGAAGTTCAAGTAATTTCCATTTTTTTTAATTTTAGGTTCAAAATGAGAACTGGACCAGCCGAATTGATATTCGAGCACCACGCATGGATGGCTAGTCAGTATTCAACATTTGCCGAACTTTTCGATGACGCGATCAAGTCTGGTTTGTCCGCCATTCAGACTCAACATCCTGGATACTTTTTCCATTTAGCAGCAAAGCAAACTATAGATCGTAGGACAGCCAGCAACGAGCTGTGCAAAGTAATAATTATAAAAGTTGTATAACTTCGTATCATGACATTTTTTTATATTCACATATAAACATTAACACACATTTCCAAACAGGATGTGGACAAATATCCAGATCCAGACCCTCTAGAAGGAGAAGAAAAGCTCGAGTTTTATGGCCAACGGCCATGGCGAGCTGATGCATTTCGAGAAATTGTTGTAATACAAGCGCTGCAATATCGAGAAAAAAAGTTCAATCACTCGGTAAAATTATTGTTAAAGCCGATTTTCACATTGATATTAAATTAGCTAATGTTAAATATAAACAAAATTCTTTATTTGATTTTTTTACAATTTTAGTTATTGATCGTCAGTTTACTGGGTAACGCAATGTCTCAATTCAAGACCTATCGATGTCCCAGAATGCGGAGATTTTTAGGTAAAACATTGAATCCGATCAAATAAAATTTAAATAATTTATCATTACTGGGCCATAATTTTTGTTTTGCAGCTGTACAAATGGCAGACGAGTATTTCAAAATCAAAGATTACGGAAAAGTTTTAACGTAAGTTACATTGGCTTTTTGTAATTCAAACAATACAATTAAAATAAATAATTTCTTTTGTACTATTTATAGCTTGTTAATGTTCATGCTATGGGACTACCATGTCGAAAAATGGCCAGTACTGTTGACGGACATTTTAAAAAATGCTCTTAAGGCAGCATACTTAGCGTGCAATATTCAGGACTACATCATCTTAGCTCTCGAATCCTTAGGACCTTCTACGAATTTTACTCAAGACAGAAAGGAATTTATTTTTGCAAATATAAAATCTATTTTAGATGTACGTTTACTGAAATGTGAAATTTGTTTTTCCAAAGTTTGATTGTTCAATAACTTATCTATTTTTTTCTTATCAGAGAAAAGCACCTTGTCCTGAACCAGACTTGACTGAAGATTTGACTCAGGGGATACCCGAGAAATGGACTGAGACACTTAGCCGGCCAGAACCTCTGGATTTTACCATCGATGACAGTAATAGCACTCCATTTGCCGAAGTTAAAGCTCGATTTTCTGAATCCAGTTATGCTATTAATTCTACTGTCGTGATCGAAGTGTTTGTTAGGTAAAGAATTTTTGTTTGTTTTAATAAAAATATATTAACACAAATAAAAAATTATTGGCAATTTTATCCGATCAATTATCTTGTTTTAGAAACTTGTATCATGGCCAAATTGAATTGTCCAAAATCACAGCTGCAGTTAATAACACAGGATGCAATACTGAGTGCATTTTATTGGACCCAAGTCGCAGCAATTTTATCTTTCAAGGCCGTGAGACACGAAAATTTGTCTGCCAATTTCAAGCTATGCCCCCGAGCAATATGAACAACCAGATCCAAATAACTTCAGTGTCTCTGTACATGGGAAAGATAAACAACTGTTGTATAATTTTACGTTATTCAACTTTAGCTGGGGACGTTGCAAGTTTTTCAGACCGAATGTATCCGGAAATTCAGCAATTGAGGTGATAGTCACGTCTCATCACAACGAAGAAAACTTGTTACAATTATTTTTATGCTGCACATGTTTACTTTGCGTACAACTAACTGCAATTGTTGATTTTATTTCATTTTTAGAGGAACTGAGTTCGATAAAGTCAAGCCATTAGTTTACGCTCAAATTCAACATGAAGAATGTAACATAGAAATGAAAGTTGAATCAAAAGGCCCAGCTTTGATAGGAGAGTGGTTTCCCATCAAAGTTGCTCTTCTTTCTCCAGAAGATGTATCAGGCACGATTTTAAGAATGACAATTGTGTCTGACGGAAATACTGATCAATCAAGTATGAGTCATTATCAAACTGTAAAACTGATGGATATAACTGTTTCTTTATTTTAATAATTTTATGATTTCAGCTGAACTTAGTATTGATATGGTTGAAAAACAACCAAGTATTTTGATTGAACTCAACAATGTTACAAAAGAAGAATTTGTAAATAGAATCGTGTTCATCAGAGCCCACAAGGTTGGAGATAGATACATTTCCATTAAGGTAAACTAAAAACTGATATACTTATATCATTTTATTAAAATTTTTTTAAAATTTATTTATTAAAGCTTACTAAATTTATTTGTTTTTACAGTTGGAGTACAACAGATCCGGGCAAAGGAAAAGTTACAAAGAGTTATTATACCTATTACCTTTCGTGAAACCTTTCGAAGTGACAACACAATTTTACACAATGTTATACGAACCTTTGACAAAAGGTTTTATCGACGAGCCAATGTTCATAATGCCACACATTACGTGCACTTCTCCTTGGCCTATTAAAATATTACATACATCAGTCGAGTTGGTGAGGATAGTTTTTCCGCACACAATTTCACTTTCGTGATAACACAATTTTATTTTCGAATTTCACAATTATTTATGGAACCTAAAATATTTTGCAGGCAAATGCAATAGAACAGGAATGTGATGCACAAAACCAATCTATTCTGTCAGGAACTGAACTTTCAGATGGAGAATCCGCCACGGATGCTTATTGTGTCATCCCAAAAGTTGACAGCGAACAACCGACCAATACCGGAGTTTACACTATAAGATGGCAAAGGTTCTTGTTTTTTTTTAAACCCAAATTTTTAAAAAATTTACAATTTACAAATTTACGAAACAAAAAGCTTTATTGCAATTCATTTTTTTAGAATGAACGATTCAACTATTGAAACAAGTAGCAGTGTTACTTTGACACCTTTGAAAATTGAAGACGCCGTGATAGGTTTGGAGGCGAAACTTCCAGCCTTTGGATGGGTCCTGACTCCTTTAAGAGTCTCTTACTATTTACGCAATCATTCCGAATACTTGATCACTCTGCGCTTAAATGTTGAAAGCAGCGACGGTTTTCTTTTCGCTGGACATAAGCAGGCACGCACCTTTTATAGAAACAAATTAAAAATTTATACACGTTCCATAAGCCTAGAAAAGTTCATCCAGACTTAAAGTTAACAAAGATCTATATCGTTTCTTGTAACTTTATTCCTTGAAACAGTAGAGATACTTAACATTGTAACATTTTTTATGTATTTCATGAGCTTTTTCTTTTTTCACACAAGTTATGATTTTTATTTGATAGGTAGAGATATGTATTCTTCCGGAGAGCGAAAAAAAGATAGATTGGATATTACAACCACTCATTTCCGGTTTCGTTCCTCTGCCGTCGTTGAAGTTTTCTGTACCTCCGGGTAACTATAGCAATAACTTTATATTTATCATGAAAATCAAATGTTTTACGTGATAATTAACTTTTTTAACAACTTTTTTAGAGGATGAATACAAACTGAACAAAACTCGCCTCGAACAAGTCTTGGAGAGATGTTTGCCGAGTCACATTTACATAATGGTAATATATTTTCTAAAATTATCTTGCCGTAATTTTTGTTTACTAATCAAACTCGTTCTTTTTTTTTTAGCCAAAATCACAAACGTCTGTGGAATAAGTCGGCTAACAGAAGAATTGTAACAAAACTTAAAATTTTATAGAAATTGAAAACCTTGTAACATTTCTTACTTGTTGCAAACAGTTTGTAAATTATATTCTTACGAAGATAAAGAATAACATTTGTTAGGCATTAATGATTCAAATTATTGAAAACTAAATTGTTCCTTACATATGAACTTATTATATTATTTAAAGTTATCAAATCATACATTTATTTACTACACAGTGTTACTTTTTTTTGAATATTAAAGTTCCGGTAACTTTACTGGTAAAAAAGAAAAAGAATTATATACGAATAATAATAATTTATTCATATGCTTCAGAATTTTGTTTTATCTGCAAGCATGTTCCCAAGGTGCCGCGTGTTCAAATCATGATTATTTTGTTCTCTCGTCCTCTTTACATATTTCACAAATTGATGGACATTAACAAAAGAACTTAAAAATACATACGATAAGAGATAGCGGCATATTGTACTGCCATAATGTCAAAATAATTGACTTACTTAATTTTTTCTATATGTTTTAAGTGCAAAATTATCTAATTCATCATGAGTCAATCTTTTCTAATTCTTTTTATTATAGAACGACACATTTTTTGGATTATAATTTTGTGAATTTTGTATAATCTGTTGTGAAATATTTCAACAATTTGTAATTTGTTAATTTGAAACAAATACTTTTTTTTACTTTACGTTCATGCTGAACTATCGATCCGTTGTCAACGTTACAATGAACCTCTAATCATCAAACAAATCATCGCATATCAATGGAAATTAATACCAATGGAAAATTGTACTTGGAAAAAAGTCATTTTTAAACAGATATCTATAGCCTTTATAATGTGAAAATAATTTAAGCGTTCGAGTATCAAGTCTCAAGGTATAGTAAGTATTATTTGATATTAATTAAAAAATTGTGAAAATTATTTTATTAAAACCTTTCAAACATGTATTTTACAGTATAGTCACAAGAGTATCACCAAATCAACAGTCAAAGATGGTGGCCGATTGTAGAGACTATAATCTTTTAGCAGACACTGTTAACATTGAAAGAGAAACACCGATGTCTAATAATCCGCAATTAAAGGTAATTTTTATTTTAAATACATTACGGCGGTTCGGTCGATTGACACTATTCTTATTTCAAACTTACATAATTCTCTAAATGCACATTGTCTGATTGAAAATATCATAATAACGAGTTTTATGTAATACAAAATTTTTAATTATTGAAAACGTTCGTATCTTGACGAGAAAATGTTTTACAATTAATATACACTTTTTTTTCTCAACTTGACTTTTATTCGTGAAATTATAATTCGGAATATTTGGAAAAAGAGAATCTCCTGTGAAGAATGAGCTTTTAAACAAATGTATCTTTTTAACCGAAATGAGCTTCTAATCATGATCATAGTCGGATGTAACTCAACCTGATAACTCGAGCCAAACGAACAAACTTATTAATTACAAGTTTGTTGATCGTCTGGATCGATGAATCAGAATTGAAAAGAACAGAAATGGTGTCTTCACTGGTGCAGCACAGTTCTAAAAAAATGTAACAAGTAAAATTAAAGTTAACGTTGAACAAAAGAATTCAAATCTAATGACAAATTTTGAACGACACATATGTTGCAGCAAAAAAATGTCAACCCCGCAGAATGTCCAAAATCAACTTACAACCGGGATTTGAGAAAAATCCAAAGATGGAAATTTGATGGTGGATGAAAATTGAAAAATATTGGAAACATCTTACCAATCTGGAAAGACCGCGTGACACGCGTCAAGATAAATAATAAAAAAAAAAAAAAAAAAAAAAAAGAAAAAAAAAAAAAAAAAAAAAAAAACAAAAAAAAAAAAAAAAAAAAAAAAAAAAAAAAAAAAAAAAAAAAAAAAAATGAAATCAAGATGAGAAAAGATTGAATGAAATTGTGTTACAACTCACGAGGATGGTTCACGTTGGATGGAAAGCTCGAGGGTGCAGATCGGAGCAACGACGACGGGCGCGACGTCCACCTGCCCAAATGATATCCATATTCATTTTCAATATGTTGTCGCGCTATCACCGCGGTAATTACCGCGTGCAGCCAGTTTTACGTACGACCACACGTGTACGAACTGATAGCAATACCACGTTGCAGGCGCAACGTTTTGATAACACGCCCGTGTATGTCTGTACGTTAAAGAGTCAGCCATCAAACTGTAAACTTTCGGTCTTTTTTTCACGCTTTTTATACTGTACTTTTTTTGTCCCTAATATGCTGCACAATATGTTTCCCACTCTATTTTTGGTTTCACTTTTGATTGTTTTTTGATAACAACCAATTTGTGAGCTATTTTTAATTCCATTTAACGCCTCACAATTTTTCTATTCCATTTTCTTTACGGAGGAATTAGTATTTGTACTGTTAAAATTACTTATCTAAAAGTAATTTGTTGACTTTTAAAACATGAAACTGTACATTTGAAAAAAAAAAAATTACTTTCAAACAAAAATTATAATTCAAATAATTGGAAATATGGAAAGAGTATTTTTTACAATTATGAAAAAGTGTCATTAAGTTGCGTAATGTGTGTGCAGTGAAATTGTTATTATTTTCAATTTAACTTGCATAAAAGAAAAATAATTCTAACACATTTAATAAGTCGTTTTGAAAATTCGAATAATTATTTATTCTTGATCACTGATGCACCTTGTGTATCAATAATTTTAATTTGAATAGCATTTGAAAAAGTTCTAACATTTTTGTCTTTCTCTTTTCAATTATAAGTTAAAAAAATGATATTTCACAATTAAAAAATTTGAACAAATTTTATTAATGATACTGATAAGTTAAAATAACATATCTAAGAAATATTATCAAAAAATCTAATGATTCGAATGATATTGTCTAATTTAAGTCTTATAAACCAAAATAAAGAAATAAAAAAGTTGAACTTAAATTTTTCGTACATTTAAAGTGAATTTTAATTGAAATATGTGAAAGAGGAAAATCGTAGAAAAAATAAGAAGTATAACGAATGCTGAAAATCGTGTACCTTGATGTGGTTTTTGCGGTAGCTTGCAATGGACTAACTTGTACTTGGCCAACTTGTGCGGCAGAAAAAATAAAGTTTCTTGTATTTTAATAATACATTCAATTACACGCTTCTCTGGCAGCTGAACAAACGTACGACACACCAATACTATATTCTTTTTAACTTTTAAAATTGAAAAAGTCGATGGATGTCAAAGTAAATATTATCATCAACAAAATTATATTAATATAAAAACTTATTGATTAATTCATGAGAGAGATCATGCTTTGAGTTACAAAATTTTCATTTACTTGGTTCTTCAATTTTAAGTTACTAAAAGAAGCGAACCTGGAAAAAAATTAAATGCAAAAAAAGGTGAAGTAGGTGACTCTGATAGCAATAATCAGGTTCACACAAGTTGCTCGCATTTGATGTCACAGTCATATATGCTTTTATTTAGCTTATTCTACATTTCTTGCCGATATCGTAAAAAACTAAATGTCATTATTATGTGTAACACCATTTTTACACTTTAACAATTACTTCTGGAAAATTTTTTTAACGATATGCATGGAAGGGATATAAATGGAAAATTATACAACATATACTTTTGTCGCATTCTCTTTATTTAACAAATATTTGAAGCAAAACCGGCTGCATTTGTTTATCCATTCGTTGCGATGTTTTTCAATACTTTTCAGACGCTTGACTTGTGTGATTCGATACTTGAGATAATATAATTATGAAATATTAATTAATTTCATTAAAATCTAATTCAAAAAATTTCATTTATTTGAAAAGTGATACTTTCATTTTTACATTCCTATATCATACGTTGAGACATTTTTCGATAAAAAAAAAATAAAGAAGCACAAGCACGCATAATGAATTTTGCCAATCAACAGTTCAGTCTAAAACAAAACAGTCTAATAATTCTTTTGTACAGTTATTATAGTCGCTTTTCATAATTTTGAAATCATTCAGATTTTAGATTCCAAAGTCGCTTACTAGATCAATCTAAAAGATACAATACATCCATCCTTCGTTTTTTCATTTAAAATTTATTTACGCAGATCACAAAAATCCCAATCAACGACCACTTTCAATTTAATCAAGTTCAAGATTGAAAATTTTATTTTAAAATTTTAAAGTAAAAGGCCTCTGGTTGTCAGTGTAATTTGACTACCTACACATTATTTTATAGGACGTACCAAAATTAAGTTTTCTGAACCATGTATGATTGTGTAAATTCGTTAATTATCGGAGCAACTTTTTCCGGCTCATTCAGATGGACATGATGCGAGCCTTCAACTTCTCGGTACTCAAACTTGGAGGACACTTTTTTAATTTCATTAAGAATAATCTCATAACTTTGTGGATCATCGAATTTCATCCCAGGAACTGCCCTGATGTTTAGGTAGCCGCATTTGATTCTTCGCGCATACTCCATAGACAGATCCAACGAGATCATCCCCAAAATTGACACCTAGAATAAATAACAAAAATGAGTCTTTGACAAATCGGATATTTCATTTCGTTAAGTAGGTACCTTCAATCTGGGATCACGAGAGAAGTTATAAAAATTTGGTTTCGAGGCTGGTTGCATGCCTCTGCGCATCATGATCTCCGCACTTTGTCTGGTGAGGGCTCCGTTATAGGCACTTTCCACGATTTTGATCATGTCTTCGTATTCATAGCAAGGCACCTTGTCTTCAGTTAAGTTCTCAAATTTGAAAAACCTGTCGATCTGATCCCCTACTTGAGGCACCACTTGGTCTACAGTTTTCACTGTAGGGCTCACTATGTCCAGACTGATAACAAACTCAACTTCGTCCGGGTAAGTCGCTGCATACAAAAACGAAATTGCTCCTCCTAGAGAGTGTCCCATCAGCTTCACCTATGAACGAATTTATTATTTGAATAAATCATCCTTATTTTGACAGTTTGAAATATTCCATCCAAATTATCAACTTGTTCAAATAGTTTTTAGTTCAAATTGAAATCAACGTGTTCGTCAGTCATAAATGAAAACCAGAACATAAACTTTGAGCCCATGTTAGTTACAATTTACAAGAAACATTTGACATTACATGTCAATTTGTTGAATTGACAAAAAGGAACTTGTTAAACAAATTATAACTAAACCCATTTTAGTCGTTTAAATGCCAACCTTATTCCACTTATAATGCCTATAAATTCTACGCAACAGAATGATTCCATCCCAATAAACGTAATAAGATTGACCCTTGGGAAGATGTGACGAGAAGCCATGACCAGGCATGTCCAAGCTAAGCACGGTGATACCACGGGCTAACAATGGAACCAGTCTGTCAAAAGTTCCAGCGTTATCCTGCCGCCCGTGCAAGGCTACTATCGGCTGGATGTCCAAAGGACCCCACCATCTTCCTGTTGGTGTTCAATTCAGTTATTCAGATCGCCTTCTACCAGTATCGTCAGCTTCCCATCAATTACACCAAATCACATTCATCATTTTCATGTTCCATCATTTGATCTTATTTTCCCCCGTCAGAATCAGTATAGAGTGGAATAAGTTTGATTCAAGGAGAAAGAAAAATGGCAAGGTTGAAAAATATCGATGGCGATTTATGATATTACTAACATCTGTCCAACATTTACATAATACCTTTGTACATGCTCGAATGTTTTAAAGAAAGGACAAACAAATTGAACCAAACAAATTGTTAGATATTTTGTTCGTCTTTTGAAATTCCAAAATTGTTCTGTTGAATTTCGTTTTGTTTCTGTAAATTCAACTGTTTTGTTGAGAGCTTGAAAGAGATCTATCTTAAGATCAGTCCGTAACTGAAACTGATATAAAATGATTATTTTCATTGCTGGCTAACCTTTCGCCAATTGTAGTGCTTAACAATTCGACGGAGATAGTGTATTCCGTCCCAAAAGACATAATAAAATTGACCGCTTTGTAAATGGGATGATAGGCCATGCCCTGGAAGATCTATACAAAGGACGGCTGAGTGAGTTGTCAAGAGAGGTGCGAGTGAATCGAAGGTGCCGCAATTGTCCTGCCAGCCGTGCAGAGCCACTATGGGTTGATCACTCTTTGAACCCCACCATTTTCCTATATTTAATTTTTTCATTTGAAACATCATTTGGAACAAGTCACACGAAAAGCGGAAACAAAAAGTTTGCATGATGAAAAATAAGATTAAATGATAATGTTGCATTTTGGTGATGAACAAAATTGTATATTCGTTTTCTTATATAATATTTATTATACTTTATGATAAATATAAATGTTTACCACTTATGTGACCCCATGGAACTGGAATCTGTACTTCATGAACATCTGAAATTTATACATTTCGTGAATTTAATAGAATATCTTCAAAGGTTACAATGAAACTTATAATAATCTATATGCAGATATCCCTCGTCCAACGCGGTAAAAACAATATGTTGTACAAAATTGCGTTTTGCGAGACTAAAGATATATGAGAAATTAGGAGTTCGGTGCCAAGGAGTTAAAATTGATCTAATTGGTTGTAACATTTTTTTGTTCAACATCATAATACATAGTCATATGGCATAATACATAGATATAGATATCAAATCGTCCATTTTTTTGTCAAATTTGAATTTGAATATCTGAATGAATTCTAAATGGATGAAATTTGAATTTGGATATCTCAAATTGTGAATGACAAAATGTCTTTAAGGTTTAATTAAAGTTGTAATGTTTTAAAAATATGCAGATCTGCGCAAAGTTGTACGTTTTAACACACAGTTGAACGTAACACATAGTTTTTAAACCCAAAACAAAGATTAACTTTAACTTTAAAAAGTTCGTCACAAGAAAACTTCATTTTTCAATTTCAAATAAAAAACTCGTAGTATGAAAAAATCATCAGAGACCTCGGTTTTTCTATAACGTGATTTTTTAATTGCATTGTACAAGTACCGCGTTGTAGGGGGATATCTGTAATTTGTTGTATAACTTTTTAAATCATGCGTGTCAATTGAATTCACAGATCTTAAACTAATAGTTTAATTTTTGAAAATTTAAAAATGTTGATAAAACCTATAATTTGCAAAAACTATATTTTTAATTATTGAAAATTCATGTAATATAAATACAACTTGACAATATTTATCATACCATTTTCTGAATATCCATTTGATACATTTACGTCATTCCTGGATGATGTCATCTTTGTTCAATCGTGTTTAATTAAGTTGAATAATGCAAAAATATCCACCTTCAATTGGAAAAATTTCACTCCAAAAGTAACCTAAAACCCAAACAAGACTTAACCACTTCTGCAAAATGAAAATGTCTGCAAATCCTTTTGATATTTGCATCTATAGTACTTTATAACATCTTATTGATTTTGAAATCACCTATCTGTATATGTTTATATACAAATCATAGTGATTTTTATATACATCACAAATAAAAACATTGATATTATACATACGTTTTACTAATACAAAATAATATAATATATTATAATATAATATAAATAACTGATTTCGTCAAAAAATATTTGTCTCAATTATTTTATTACTTCTCACTATAAAATAATTGTAGACGAATTCCTGATTCAAAAGTACATGTTCACGTGATGACCTTTTAGAACTCTTAAATTCGCTGAGCGCGCGTGCAGATAGCCGAAAAAATGTACTTGCAATATGACGCATTTCACGGTTAATTTGTATTTACCTTTATGTCAGGATGACAGTTGGAATACAACTCACTCGAACGAGTTTGGAGGTCATGAGATGATCTTCTTCATTATAAAACGTTGTTCAACGGAGAAAATATCACCATTTAATACAAGGAAATCGAACTTTCTAACTTGTCATCATGTTTTACTTCATGAAAATGACGTACCTATTGTGACGATACTCCTTTTTAACTATACTTCCCCCTCCCCCTTAAAAATAATAAATAACTTTATTTATTAAATTAACTTTTAGGAATTAATAACACTTGATATTGACTATACTGAATAGTCAATTTGAAATTTTATAAATTATTAAACAAATTCCGGTGGTGATTTTTAGAACATGGCTCCCGATTACTTTGGTACGGTCCTTAAGATTAACACATGTTAGCTGTCAATGTTTTTTTTTCAGAGTGGCCATCAATGCGGTTTTTCACAGGATAGAGTGAGGAGTTGATTGAATAATTGCTGCTTCATTTTGTCTAAGTCATACAAAAAAGATGTCTACTAAAGAGCCAATTGTTAAGACAATTATTCATACTGGGACGAAAACGGTCGATTTTATTCCAGGAACCAAAGTAAGATATATTTATTTTATGAAACAAAAAATAGAATTAATAGTTACATATTTAGGAGTAACTGTGTTAGAATATTTTTATATAAAAATTGTTAAATACTTTTATAAAAATGTCTTTATTGAAAGTGAGGTTAGAAATTTGACAAGTAGATGTAAACAAAAAAACAGAGTAGTTTTTACAAATGGGAAAAAATAGTTCATATGAAAAATATCATCAGAAAATAAGAAACAAAATATTCTGATTTGTTCAAAAAACTTTTTTAATTGATTAATCATTAATCTGATTAATGATTAATCTGATTTGACTCGTCTTCATTATCATACCAGAATAATTATTTGTGTGTATTTGAAATCACATTGATTATTTAGTCTAAATGATTATTGATTTTCCAGGTGGTGTTCCACTTTCAAACAACAAAATGTGATGCTGAAAAATCTTTGATAGATGACAGCAAAATATTGGGCAATCCAATGGAACTAGTGTTAGGTAAAAAATTTAAACTGGAAGTATGGGAAGTAATTGTGCAAAAAATGGCACTCAATGAAGTTGCTCGTTTTAGAGTCGACAAAAGTGTACGTATTTATTGTTCGTATTACAATATATTTTTTAATAATTTTCACTGTCACTAAAACCTTGTTTGTTTACAGCTCGTCACCTCGTATCCGTTTGTATCAAAAACTTTACGAGAAGTTGGAAAACCGGTTGCTGAAAAACGTAACACACACTGTTGCGGTGCAATTTTACAAAATGAAGGAATCGGTTACGAGGATTTAAATGAACTCTTGAGAAATCCTGTGGATCTAGAATTTACAATTGGTAACATATTTTGTCCTTTTAATAGCTTTTTTATGATTACTTTCTATCGATATCGTTTTTTTCTTCTGTTCCATAGAATTGATAAAGGTTGTTTTGCCACATGAATATGAAAAGGAATCTTGGCAAATGACTGAAGAAGAAAAACTCAACAACATTCCAACAATGAGGGAAAAAGGAAACACATTGTTCCGCGAGCAAAATCATGAAAAAGCTGAACAAGTTTACGCACAGGCTATAGGTTTACTGGAGCAATTGATGCTTGCGTAAGATGAGCATTAAATTGGATTACTCGTTTTGATTAATCAAAGTCGATAAATTGAATTAAAAAAAAAAACATTTTTTCAGAGAAAAGCCAAATGATGACGAGTGGAACAAACTGAACGATATGAAACTGCCATTGCTTTTAAATTTTTCACAATGTAAACTTTTAAGCAAAGACTACTATGCTGTGATCGAGCACTGTACGACAGTCTTGAAAAGTGATCCAGGTATAATTAAAAGAAAATTAATAAATTATTATCTTTCACAATGATTAATCTGCAAAATTGTATATTTGTTTCAATTCAGACAATGTGAAAGCTCTCTATCGTAGAGGAAAAGCACATATCGGTGTTTGGGATGAAAAAGAAGCCATTTCGGATTTAACCAGAGCCGCAGAATTAGATCCAAAATTGAAAAGTGCTGTTGAGAAAGAATTACAAGCTTTTTCCAAGGCGATCAAGGAAAAGAATGAGGCGCAGAAAAAAAAACTTGGTCAAATGTTCACTAATTGAGAGTTGTAAAAGCAATTGTAAATGAATATAAAATTTGTGGAATTGTGTTCAATAAGCGTGAATGTCGATTGTGGCCCTTAATGCTGCGCAATCAACTTCGTCTATCTTTAATGTATTTATTTTGATATTTATATCTTCCTCAAGTTGTATCTGTTTTTTCAACAACAAACGATGCGAATCCTGTGCCTGGAACCAGATTTTTAACCAGTTATTATTTATTTTAAAACAATTGAAAATATTGAACGTTCAATAAAATATTTACAGATGGTTGTTAAATTCACAATACTTTTCAATGACTTACCTCGATAATCGTTTGATGTAATTTTGTAACTATTTCATTCATGTATCTGATTTCCTTGATAAGATTCATTTGCACAGAATCACGAATGTTCTCCAAATTCGAGCGCTTGCAATGAGTGTTCAATCGGATTTGAGCCAAAGCTAAGAAACCTTCTTTGTCGGCGATGGATTTTTCCAAATTTTTAATATTTTTCTCCATCTCGTTTGCTTTGATCAAAATCTATAGATTTTAAATTGGCACGTACATTATAATAGTTTCTTATACATCTTTAAATCTTTTTCTCTTTTTTCATTGAAATAAATTTGTATACCTCTGCATGATAAGATTCCAAATTGGTTTTCTCTCTCTTAGTTTCATCAATTCTCTTTGAAAAAGCCTCGTTGGTCTGATTTATTTGAACAGTCAAGTCCAGAACCGCATCATTTATAACTGAATCAATGTGATCTCTCAGTGAGTTTGAGGTTTTTATTTCATTCATAACATCGTTCAAATTTTTCACTGTCTGGTATTCCCATTCTTTCAAGGTTGTATTACTGAAAACGTTAATGTGACTGTCATTATCTTCACATGTCAAAATTATTCTTACATTAAAAATTGTTGTACAACACATACGACTGATTACAACTAAATCTTTTTGCGCATTTCAAAGTCAATTCTCTGTCTCGCAAATTCAACGCGTATTGGTTGTTTTGCAAATTTTCGTTCTTCTCCAGTATATCACGGTCTAAAAAATACAACGCAGCTTTGAGTTTCCGGTATCGCTCCTTGGCTTCTTCTAAAACGTTTGTCAGCAATCCTATTGCTCCCTTAGCCATCATCAGTTCTCGCAGCAGTTCTTCTTTCACCTCGTCGTTGACTAAATCTATCCCCTTACGATCTTCCCTAAAGAATTAAACGAAAAATATATTTTTAATTCCCTATTTTTGATATGAAATTTAAACATTAATTCTTTTGATTTGGTTAAAAGTGCGTAATAAACCAAGATTTTCAGCTACATAACTTTTTATTTCATTTGATAGAAAGTTATATCTTGAAAAATTAATTATTTATTTAAAAACATACCTCAATTTTAAGCATTTGTTATCTACGTCAACGATATTTTTTGATATTGATGACAGAGTTTCTGACAGTCGCTTTTTGTATATTCCCAAAATGTCCAGTTCTCTGATCACTTCCTCTTGTTTCACTGCTGTTTCATTTTTATGGTACTCAATATCTTTAATTTTTTCCTGCAAACAATACTCGGTCTCTATTTTGTTTAATTTAATAACTTCGATAGCGATGTCTTGAATCTGATCGGATTTTGCTATCAGATCATCAGCTAAGTGTTGTAAACCCACTGAAGATTCAAACCTGAAACAATATATCTTCTTTACTATCATTAAAATGTGGATTACACATTTTTTTTTTATTTTTGACACTTAGAATAGCGCAAAAATTTATAGCTATCATTTTTTTCTTTAAATTTTGTTTATGTACAATTTATTATTGTTTTTGTTATTATTTTTTAACTTTTTTATTTTTTATTTTTTCAAAATTTTATACCTGCATTTGTTATCTAATAGCCAATCTTTCAAGGTGTGACTTTTTTTGGATCTTGGAGGTTCAAATGATATCATTGTATTTGTTTGCCACCGTGACTCGTCAGACATTATTTTACTTTTGCAGGGCCTCTGTCTGCAAAAAAAAAGAATATTTTCCAAATGTTATCGTTTTACTTGATGTCTTTGATGTACGATCTCGTCTGACTATATTAGAAAGATTTGTTTGATCTATATAACTTTATTATGGTGCACCTTATGGTTTCTATGGGGATATCTATTGAAATCTGCTCAGCTTACAAGTAATCGCAAACAAATGTTCAACTTTAACATGAAGAAAAATACCTCAAAATTAATTATTAAACGAAAACATTGTGACTAATATAAATCATTATAAATAATATGAATAAAAATTGTTAATACAAAATATCAAAAGGGATTTTTGTTAGGATTAATAAACGTATGATTCGTGTATTCTGTAACAATAATATTTGTTCAAAACGTTTGATCGATGCAAAAAGAAAATTTTGTTTGATTTGTTATAAACAAAATCGAAGAAAAAGTAAAAGAGGCTTTTTGAAATAGCAGGTGCGGTGGATCGCCGGTAGATGGCAGGCATGTTCCGCGTATTGGTGTGTGGTGGCGCGTGATGAATGTTGTCTCTCTCTCTCGGTGGCGGTCGCGCCGCTAATGCCGCGTACGCAACGCTCGGCAGAGATGCAATGGCGTCTTCCGTTGGCAGAGCGAGCTGGGATAGAACAGGCGGACTTTAAAATGTAAAGGAGCGCCTGGTTTTGAGCGCACGCCAGTTTATCCCGGGGACGCCAAGCCGTTGGAGGATGTGAGGGCCTTTTCGCACAGGCCAGAGGAAACACCGGTGGAACGCGAGTTGCGCGCTTTTTCACTCGCCAAGGTTCGTATGCGGCTGTCTCTCAAGATGATCAATAACAAAGCGAGATTATTTTAGTATCACTAGTTTCAGGAGCGCGCCGAGTCAGCAAGATGTCAAAACGACCGGCAGACAGCGCCGATTCGGGCTCCCAGCCCCCTATCAAAAAAGTACAATTCGAGCCGATCCTCATCGGGCCTATTTCCACCTTAGAGGAGATGGACATGAAGGTCCTTCAATTCCAGAACAAAAAATTGGCTCAGGTATAAACTTGTCCAACGTTATGCATCAATGCTTACTTCCAATTGCGAATGCTCTCTTTTTGCGAATAAAATTGATTCGTTGATGTTACTGTTTAATTGAATTCGATGGATCAATTTTCATGTCACACATCTGACGATTGTTTATTTATCCGCCCCGTGATTGACACCTGATGATAACTTCGTTTGGTACAAACTTTTTGGAACGTTTTGAACAGATAAAACAGAGGGAAAAAAAATAAATGCAGTAAAAAAAGTTGTTATTGTAATTTTTTTGGTTGGTTTTTTGTAAATATATAGAGACTGGAACAGCGTCATCGAATGGAAGCAGAGCTTCGTCAAAGGATAGAACAATTGGAAAAGAGACAAACCCAAGACGATGCTGTACTCAATGTTGTCAATCGTTACTGGAATCAGTTGAACGAGGACATAAGAGTTTTGCTTCAACGATTCGACGCTGAAACTGCAGATGAATCTGAAAATAAAAGTATGCCGTTTGTTATTATCCGTCTGTTTTCCAAGGAAATTTATAACCTAGTAATAATCAATTTTGTGTTTTAGACGAAAGTGAGGCAACAACATCTTTTCTCATGCAACTGTCATCCTGGGATAAGGAAGAGTTGGATGACAAGTTGGCCAATCGTGTACAAGTTTCAAAACGTGCAGTTTCCAAAGTCGTGCAGGCTTTTGATCGGCTCTCTCAAAGGAATGAAAAAATCACCATGGCTTTGAAAAGTCAAAAGTTTGAAGGAGGTAAAATTTGCATTGATTTATGGCACTTTGATTTAATTGAATTGAAAAAAAAACTAGCAAATGTTAATTTCTTGCAGAGGATGTTCCAAATATAGATGAAGTTGTTAGAAAAGCAAACGCGGACTTGCAACAAGAAAACCGAAATCTTTTAGCTTCGAACATACAGCTGCATGAAAAGTATCACACGATTTCTCTAAAGGTATAGATTTCTCTGATTGAACGTAAACTCAAGAATGAACCAAGTTGAATTTAAACTTAATCAATATTGATACCATCTTAGATGTCCGAACTGCAAGACACGATCACAGGCAAAGACACTCTATCAGCTGAATTGAGAAACCAAGTTGATGATTTGCAATATGAGTTGAACAAAGTTCGCGCGAGAAACGATAAATTGGAGCATCACTTGGGAGAGGCGATCGAAAAGTTAAAAGCTTTCCAACAAATTCATGGAAATGACGACAAAGGAACGAACAAGCCCAATGCGATTGTTACCTCTAGTGTCTCTCAAACGAAGGTAATTAAATTGCCTTTTCGTTATTTTTGTTATCTTCATTATGATCCAACGTGAATAAACCATGCGATTTTTTGAATTTCAGCTCGACGATTTGCAACGAGAGCTAGAAGAAACTCGGGAACTTGCAAATAATAGACTTCAAGAATTAGACAAGCTTCATCAACAACATCGTGACGCTTTGAAAGAAGTAGAAAAGTTGAAAATGGATGTAAGTTGTTTTTATTTGATTTTTTTAATTATTATCGTTTCTTATTAACACAAGACGTTATGATATTTTTTTAATTCATGTTCTTGTAGATTCGACAGTTGCCAGAATCCGTGATCGTGGAGACAACCGAGTACAAGTGTTTACAATCACAATTTTCTGTATTATATAATGAGTCCATGCAACTGAAAACTCAATTAGACGAAGCAAGACAACAGATACAGTCCAGTAAAAATGCTCATTTACGTCATATCGAAATGATGGAGGTAAGTTTAAATATTTTAATCAAGTTACCCTCCCAATGAAAAGAATAAATATTAACTTCTGTCTGTTGTGATTCTGACAGAGCGAGGAGCTGATGGCCCAGAAGAAGTTGCGGGGTGAATGTATTCAGCTGGAGGATGTCCTCGCACAGTTAAGAAAAGAGTACGAGATGCTTCGAATAGAGTTTGAACAAAATTTGGCTGCAAACGAACAAACCGGACCAATCAATAGGGAGATGAGACACTTGATAACATCTTTACAGAACCACAACAATCAACTGAAAGGCGAAGTGCAAAGATATAAGCGTAAATATAAAGAATCATCAACTGAAATACCGCGGGTATGATTAACAAATTAATTAAACGTTTTTATTGCTTTATTTGAGTAATTACCGTTTTGGATTAATTGATTTTGATGAATTCTGTTTTGATCAGTTGAAAAAAGAGATACAAGAGCTCACGGTTAAATTGGGACAACAGATGGCACAAGAAAACAAGGAGGGAAATAATTCCGACGGAAGTGGCAAAGAAGAGGATACGTCCAATTCGTTGCCAGGTTCTACTCAGGTGAATCAATAATTCGAACATCTTTTATTATTACCTATTCCATTGATTAAATTTCGGAATAAAAATGCTAGAATGATAATTTTTTTATAAAGGTGAAAGAAGAAAGTGGTATTGTTATAAAACGAGAGGGAGAAGAAGAAGTAGAAACTATCGATGTGGGCGAGGGGGAAAACAAAGTTGCAGCTGATGGCACAGCGAATTGCCAAGCGGTGAAAAAAGAGAAGGATATCAAACGGGAGAAAGAGAATAAAAAAGAAGCCGTGAAAACCGAGCACAGAGATCCTGCTCACCGCACAAAAGATGCCAAAAATGCAGAACCAGAATACGTGAGAGAACTCCGGGCTCAACTAAAGTAATTGACCTTTTCTTTTTGTATTAACATCTAAAGAATATAGTTTCAACTGTTTAAGACAAAGTTCGTAATATTCTTCTGGTTTGTATTTTTTTGTAGGAAAGCCGTCAATGAATCGAAAGAAATGAAATTACTCCTCGACATGTACAAAGGTGTAGGAAAGGAGCAAAGAGACAAAGTGATGTTGATGGCCGCTGAAAGGAAAACAAGAGCGGAAGTTGAAGAACTCAGGCAGCAACTGAAAAAACTGCAGGTACTATTGATTTTTCTGCACTAATCTGATTTCTAAACGTTTTTTCTGCTTTTTTAGACTTCATTTCTAATTGAATTTGTTTGCGCACAATCAAAACTACACCCAAGGGACACTGTTAGAGATGGTAGTTGAAAATTTATTTGTAAGATTGCTTTATTACAGGAAAGTAAACGCGAGGAAAGGAAAAAACTTGCAGACGAAGATGCGCAGATAAAGATAAAAAAATTAGAGGAACAGGCTTATGCTTTACAAAGGCAGGTGGCTTCTCAAAAGCAGGTATGTTGAAATTGATTGGCTCCTCGCAAAATAATCATGACATTTGCGATTCTAACTTCATTCAATTCACGACTAACATGAATTACTAACGACTAACTGTTCATACGACTCGTGACAAGGTTGAACCTAACTACATCAAACACGAATCACTAACGACTAACTAACGTAAAATGGAATTTCATATAAAATTGAGATGAATGTCAAATCAACTGACAAGAATACGGTGATGGTCGATGTAAATTCGAACGGGAGTGTAACGCTGAACAGACTTATAACTGGTTACAGGAAGAAGAAGCCTTGCTGAATGAGATGGAAGTAACCGGCCAGGCATTCGAGGACATGCAGGAACAAAATTCAAGACTGATTCAGCAGCTGCGCGAGAAGGACGATGCCAACTTCAAGCTCATGACCGAACGGATCAAGAGTAACCAACTGCACAAGCTCGCTCGTGAGGAGAAGGATGTCCTCAAGGAGCAAGTGTCCACGCTAACGACTCAGGTTGAGGCTGCTAATGTGGTGGTCCGCAAACTCGAGGAAAAGGAGCGGTTGCTCCAAAACTCGTTGGCTACTGTTGAAAAAGAATTGGCACTTAGACAACAAGCGATGGAGATGCACAAGAGAAAAGCCATTGAAAGTGCACAGTCTGCGGCGGATCTCAAGCTTCATTTAGGTTTGCTAATTGGAAACATTTAGTTCAACTTGTTACAAACTTTGTTTCATATGATTAATTTCATCCTTTTTTGTTAATTTCAGAAAAATATCATTCTCAAATGAAAGAAGCTCAACAAGTTGTAGCTGAGAAAACAAGTTCCTTAGAGGCAGAAGCATACAAAACTAAAAGACTTCAAGTAAGTTAAAAATTATAATTTACTTCTTATCATCTTTTCATTATAACTTATAATGAAAAGATTTTGAATCGGATAAGGGTGAAGAAATAACGAGATGATTTTTGTTTCAATTACAGGAAGAGATAGCTCAACTGAGAAGAAAGGTGGAACGAATGAAGAAGATAGAATTAGCTGAGACTTTAGACGAGGTGATGGCGGAAGAGCTGCGAGAATACAAGGAGACGTTAACGTGCCCGTCATGCAAAGTCAAACGAAAGGACGCCGTCCTGACCAAGTGCTTCCATGTGTTTTGCTGGGACTGTCTGCGAACACGCTACGAAACGCGCCAGCGCAAGTGCCCGAAGTGCAATTGTGCCTTTGGTGCGAACGATTATCACCGGCTCTATTTATCCACCTGAAGGAAGCGCCGTTAGGATTACACTTTTCGATCAATACTTTCACGCATTTTGTCTTGTTTACATTATATTTCTCAACCTCATATTCCCCCTTGTAACATTTCGTTTCTTTTTTTATATACTTTCCCTTACATTTATTTCCAGTTTTACTGGATTGCTTTATTGTTTAAACTCGAGTTTGTGTCTGCGCAAATGTTTTTGCTGTGAACGAAAGTTAAAGTTGTAAATAGGCGATGGACATGTGCACGAATGTCTTTCAAATTTGACTACGTTTAAATATATAACTGAGTTATGTTTGAACGTTGACAAATGTGCAAAAGATATTACACTTGGGTCTTCCTAAAATTACAAAAAAGAAATTTCACTGAACCAGAAAAAATTCAACAAAATTTTTTAACCTGAACAAAATAAAATTAGGAACTTCATTTTTGTATTAAATTTTTAATTTTATTTTACATTTTGAGTGGAAAAAAATGTATAGGATTTAAGAAGGCTGAAGTGTATTTCTGTGATTTAAAAATATCAAACATGGTGAAGAGATATTCGTTTTTACAATATAAATAGTAAAATAAAACCTTTTTGTTTCCTTCAATTTACAAGAAAACATTCTTTAGTCAGTATTGAAATGCAATGAACATCATGAAACGTATTTTATAATTGTAAATTTATCTCTGTAATTTATTCGAAATTACTTTTAGTTTTATGTATGATCGATAGAAATAATTTTCATTTTTTTTGTACGTAGGTTTTGTAAACTTATTTTTTGTTTCGTTTCATTTTCTGATTCTCATTTATTTACGGATACGGCTTTGCGATTTGTATATTATTATCAACATGTATGTAAATTGTATAAAAATCGCACGGGACCCGAATTTAGGTATAACTAATTCATATTAGTTACAAAAAATATTGTAAATTTGAATTTCATTTGACATTATGAATTGGACAGGCGCATTCTAAAAGAGGACTTAGACTTAAACAGTTTTTTTTTCAAATTGGAAATTATTCTCTATACATTCTCGATTTGAACAAAATGCCTTCCGAGTACATGTCCCCTTTTAAAATTCGCGAGTTCAATTTCACACATAGGAGATGATGATATAGTTTTACAATTAACGTAACAGTGCAAAATGCTATTCGATTGCGACACCTAAAAGATGCATTTTTTTGTTTCGGTAAAGTTTAGGAAGTTTGTAAAATTGTCATAAAAACTTTCACACTTTTTTCTATGGACATTAAAAATGTAATACGCATATATCGATACTTTTCATTTTCCCAACTAAAAGGAAAGATAAATTATTTTGTCCTTATATTTTCAGATGGAAAAATTTCTTTATTTTCAAATTCAATTAAGTTATTAAAAAACAATTAAAAATAAAAAAATATTAATAAGTAATTGTTTTTATGTGTAAAAAACATTTTTTATTATTACCAGTTTTTCTCTGTATGTATGGTACGTGTAAACGCGGCTTGTGGATTTTGTTGTGTTGTTGTTGTCGTCGAAACCTAACCTAAAAAACAGTGAGCATTACAGTTTACTAGTTGTTTAATTTGTTTTTAAGAATGGCATCCGGGTTGGAGAGTTACGTGAATCGTATCCTTTTTAAGAGAACAGAAATAAATTTGAATGAATGAATTGCGTTAAGTAATAATGTTTCTTTTTCCTAACATGACAATAGATACCGTTTCCATAATTACGTCGGATGGGCGCAATTTCATCGTGAGTATACTAAATTATCAAATTGAATGAAAGGATATGGACTTATTGATTAAACAATTTTCAGGGAACACTCAAAGGTTTCGATCAAACGATAAACCTGATACTCGACGAGTCGCACGAGCGAGTTTACAGTACAACGCAAGGTGTAGAGCAAGTTGTCCTGGGACTTCATATTATTCGAGGAGATAATGTGTAAGTTTCTTTTAAATAAAAATTTCAAATTAGTTACACCAATCGATTCTGCGTTATAAATTTGCTTATGAATAATTATTATTATTTTTTGTTTGTCAACAATTTTAATGAAATTGTTTAGTATAAAAATTGCAAATTTTTGTTTCTAGAGTGGTAGTTGGAGAATTGGATGAAGAGATGGATTCAACAATAGACTTGTCAAAGATCCGAGCAGACCCGCTCAGCTCTGTAATACATTAAAGTAATAAAATAATCAGTTGGTAATTGAGGCTTCAGTATTGGTATATCAAAATGAAAGCACAAATTTTTAATAATTTTGGTATAAAATTTTTATTTGAATGCCACCTCTGTCGGCGTTGCGCATTTTTACATTTAATTTCTACAAAATATATTCGTGATGAGCATTTTTTCTTATTCTTCAAATATCTATAAGAATATCTTATACGAGTTTGGCAAGCAATGTTTAGTTGAAAATCAATTGGAAACACTTTTTCCACATACTTGTGTATGATAACATTTTTATTGATCATTTTTATGTTTATCAAGATGAAACGTCGATGTCAATTTCAATCAATTTTTTAATTTTTACAAACATCATAATGATTTGTAATTTCAACGAATTCCACCTTGAACAACAGAACAAAACAAGTGAACGAATATATTTTGCAATTTATCCATATAAAAGAAAATCGAAGACATGTACATGCATGGAAGACGTAAACTGAGAAGTACAATTGACAAAATAATTTGATGTCAAAGCCCATTTTTTATGTACATTATAGATCTTAAATATAGTGTAATGGAAATATAACAAAAATAAGATTTTTAATAAATTATAAGATCAATATAACTATATTTAATTCTATATAAAGCATTTTCAACATTCAGTACCAGTCATAAATTCAACATTGTACATGATCCATGTTACTTTCTAAAAAAAGACAGCAGAAGTTCGTTAATTTCTATAATGCAAAATAAATAGTTGAGCGATAAATTAAATAAATAAAAATTATATAGCATATATGGCAATGACAATTGTTTATGTTAACCGGTACCATGAAAGAATAAAATTAACAAACTTCTGCATTGTGGAATGAAAAAAGGCATATATCCAAATAGTGAAATTGAATGAAACATGTTTTTATTAGATTGATTTTTCCTTCACGGTAACAAATTCATAATGGAAGTAGTGTTAACATTCGTACATATTCAAAGGCCTAAGTGCAAATAAGGCCAATATTACATTTGCGATGTAATTTTTGAATGTACAAATTGATCTATTTCTTGCAACTTTCTATTGCTCTCGATTGTCTATTTACAATGAGATCAACGATTCATCGCTTGATCACAAGTGCCATTATTTAAGTAATACATAAATAAGTAATATAGCTGGATCGCTGTCACGATTTGCAAGACGTTTCATCCTATTATGCATATCATACTTATCTAGAAATATCTTTCATCCATCACAATTTTGTACTTGGATCAAATTTTGCATTATTCATTTTATAAAAGAAAAAAATAAATATCAGAGTCAACGCGACTGGGCATCAACGATACGCTGCCAGTCAAAATGATGTAAACATATTCACGATTCAAAGTTAATTTGTAATCACTTATTTTTACATATTTACAAACTTTTTTTAACGATCTCTTGCATCTTTACAACAATAACGAACCGACAAACAGTCGAGGATACGCGCGAGCCATTAAAACATTCTCTGATAAATTTACAAAAACGATCAGCAGAAGTCGCACGATGAACATCTTAAACCGAACGTACAAAGTTTGTGCAAAATTTCCTCCAATTTTAATTATATAAATCAAAGATAAAATGACTCTGAACTGTTCGGTTTGCAGAACAACCACTCTCATTCTCAACGAATCTTTATCGCGAACAAAAAGAAGTCGCTGGTGTAAAAGTAATCTCTTTTACTTTCGACTTTTTCATACGAACTTTCGTAATAATACAAATCCTTTCGCACATAATATTTACACTCACAAGCATTCTCTTGTGTAAAAAAATGAAAAAAAAAAAATAATAATGAATTAAAAAAAAACTATATATCGAGTTACGAAAATCCCTGTTCCAACGCGTTTGTAATGAGAAAAACCTAGAACCAATTTTCAAAGCATTCAATTCAAATGATTCAAGATGGCGATCTCTGTCCTCTGTTGTTACCCATTCCCTTGATTCTTCGTCTTCTGATCCTGTTGCCGCCACCTCTTCTATTTTGACTCGGACCGTTCCAGTCAGAGTTTCCACCATAGTTTGCTTCAGGTCCATTGGGTCCGTAATTTGACCTCATCGGAGGTTCGTTGGGACCGTAGTTGGGTCCAAAATTGTTAGGTGGAGGGAAACCTTGGTTGTCGTAACCACCCATATCTTGATTGTACCCAGACATGGGTCCAGGAGCTGGACCCAAGAGTCCGGGTCCACCGTTTCGCTGGTTGTATCTGGGGTCAAAGTTCATCTGCATTGGAGGCGGCGGGCCCATGGGACCCATGTTGCCCATATTCCCCATGTTGTTCATTCCACCCATATTGTTTATATTGGGTCCCATACTGGGTCCCATATTAGGTCCCATGTTGGGTCCCATCATAGAATGAGGCGGGCCCATGGGCCCGTGGCCCAATCCACCCATATTTGAAGGACCCATCATCATCGGCGGATTGGGACCGGGCATGTATCCAGAAGGACCCATACCCATTGGTGGCATGTCGCAATTCGGTGGCATGTGCATGTTCATAGCCTGCTGGGGACCCTGAGGTGGTCCCATCTGAGCTGGCATCGACTGCATCGCGGCCTCGTGGGCCTTGCGTCGTGGGTCCATACGTATAAGTGGGGGTGATTTGGGTGTGTCGCACATCTTAACTGGCGGCGGTGACATAGGCGAGTCTGCTATCTCAGTTTTGCTTATACGGAAGATCTTTCGCAGACGGGGATCGTTTTTCACTTGCGGATCGTTGCGCGATAACTTGAGCCCGGTGTAATCCGGCCTCGGGATGTCGCAGAGGAAGACCTTGTAGGGCATCGGGGGATGACTCGCGATACTTCCGTCTATCTCCGTACAAGGCATGTGAGAAGGCGCTGGCTTAAAGGGTAGGCTTAGCATCTGACGCAAATCCACGTCGGACTTACCGCCAGATGGCGTGTCTGGGAAGCTTGCGAGGCGCAGATCGGTGTCGCCAAATTCAGACGAGAAACACTGGCGCAGGTCCAGGTCTTTGCGACGGTGATCTTGGTCGATCCGTTTGCGCAGGTCGGTGTCCACTGTGCCGTCCAGGGAGGTGATACCAGAGGCATAGATACTGGTCTCCGGCCTGTGATATCTAAACAATAAATTAAGTTATTTAGTAATTGATTTTAAATTGTTTCAAAAATATTTTGCAATAATACTTGTTTTTTCAATTACCTGGGCGAATCTTTCAGCTCACTCTTAATGGGCGGATTTTTCGTCTCCTCCCTTTGTCTGGGATCCCTTTGTCTAGGATCCCTCGGGTCTCGTGACTCTCTTGACTCCCTTGGGTCTCGCGGATCCCTCGATTCTCTGGGCTCCCGCGGATCTCTGCTCATTCTTGGGTCCCTTGATTCTCGCGGATCTCTGTTTGTTACATTTGGTGGAGATCTACCGGGACTAGTGACTTCATTTTCCATTTTTATACTCGGTATCGACGGATGAGGCAGAGTTTCTTCCTCCTTCTCAACTTTCACTGACTCTGGTTCCTTCTTCGACGCAGATGTATTGTTTTTCGAACTATGTGCTTTGATAGTCGACAGCAACTTGGAAACTTCTGCACTAATATCAATTTTACTAAGGTCCCCAAGTTTGTCCACAATCATTGCAGGCTGCGGAATTTCTGCAGGTTTTGGTTCTGCTTTAACTTCAGTCTCTGCCAGTTCTTCTGGACTCTGATTCTTATCTTTCTGTGGATCATTGATGACAATTTGGAGATTACCATCTTCGTCGTCATCATCATCATCATCGTCATCGTCCGAGTACCAGTTGTCGTCTGGATTACCACTGTCCTCCACATCGTTTTCAAGATTTTTGAAACTATCCGCAGCCGCTCTCTGTTGTTGCTGAATCCTCATGAACAGCTCTTGAGCTGCTTTTGGCATGTTGGGAGGTGGATCAGTTGTTTCTGTCTTGATTTGTGGAACTAAATTATTCGAATGATCTGTAAGAAAAAAAAATGTTTTAATGTGATCATTATTATTATTATTATCAATTATTTATTATTTAAAAAATTTGCCAATTTACCATCAGACTGTGTTGATTCCTTTTCCTTCTCTTTATCATGATCTTCTTCTTCAGCAGGCATCTCAATTACCAAATCAGTCTCTTCGTCTCTATCACTTTCTTCTTCTTGTTTGATTTTGGTTAAGTGTGCAATTTCGTCTGCAATGCTAACAACTTTTGGACGTTTGTTTGCATTTGACAGTAACTGTCTCAGATCGCAATCTTTTGCATTGAATTTAGTCTGTAAAATAAAGTAAATAATTAGTCGAGCGACTCAAAAATTGAACTTTTTCCGTAGTTCAAAATATAACTTACCAAGCTCGTGTCACTTTTCTCTTCTTTGACTATAGTTTTGTCATTGGAATTGGCTTCGGTGTAAAAGTCCAAAGAAACTGGTTGTGGCAACGTACCCTGAGACTGATTTTGATCTTGAGCATTCAACCCTGAAGCTGCATTCGGCACCGGAAGTCTCAATTGACTCTGGGCCTGCAGTAGCAAGATTTCCTCATACGGTACCCTATCATCGTCAGAACCCCACCTGGTTTTCTTTCCAGAATTTTTACGATCTTTCTTCCCTGCCTGATTTTCCGAATTTGTTGCTGCTGAAAAAATTAAAGAATATTCAATACAACATACAATCTTTTTGATTCTGATTCAATAGTATATTAAGTAAATGAAACAGTACCTTCCCCTTCTTTCTCCTCATTCTTAGGAGTTATGAGGCTCGTTGACATTTCAAGTAAGCTCGGAATTTTAGTATTGGGTTCTTGGCCTTGAGACAAGCTTTTCTCCGTATTGCTGATCATCAACATAGCTCCCTCTCTACTAAGTCGTGGGAAGTTACCGAGAATTTCTTTCGGTGCAGTTTCCAAATGTTTTAACAGAATATTTTTGACCTGAAAGAACACAATATGAAAGGTGAAATAACATTGGCAAAACAACAACAAATTAAATCTCGCGTTCTTAACCAAAATGTTTCAATATCAAATTACCTGTTCGTTTAATGGCTCATGAGAAAACTTGCAGTTCTCCCCTTGGGAGCATTTCAGTCCGGTATGAAAGAATTTGCATGGAAAGTCGTGGTGCATGTAAAGACATTTGTCCCTTTTTGCACAACAGTCCATGAGATAAAATTTACACAATTCCATTTTTCTCGGCGGTAGCGCATTGTGCGAAAACGGACAATCGTCGCCCCGATGACATTTGCCCTGCATATAGTACACGCAAATTGCATCAGGATCTTGTTCAGCGTTGGCCTGAACTCTGCGTGTATTCCGCTCGTTTCGTGACTGGTTTCGGTTTTTGTTTTTGTTCCCTCGCTCATTCTTATTATTGTTCCCCCCGCTAGCAGCATTTCCTCCTGAGTTTCCTCGTCTCCCTAAAATCACAAAATAAAAATATACCAATCGTTCAAAAATTTATGCCGAATATAAGCGAATCCATTTTTCTACCTCTAGTATTGTTGGCTTTCCTATCATTATCTCGGTTATGTCGACTCGGACGGTCTTCGTAATCAGAGTTACTCGAGTTATCACGTTCAATGCTTTTCCTAGATGGCGGCGGACTGTTATCGTGTAACTCTTTCCTCACAGGAGAAGCTCCTCGAACGAAAAGCATCTCATCATCGTCATCATTATTTTCCTCATCGCTGAGCCTTCTCCTCTGCAAAAAATAATTCAAAACAACATTATAACAGAATTTCCTACAACTATCAACCAACCAAAAGTCCAATCTAACACAAACCTTATTGCGATCATCCTTGTTACTCCTCTCCTCGTCTTTATCATCTCTAAACCTCTTTCTGTTCTTATCACGTTTGTTGTTTTTGTTGTTCACGTTGGACTTGTCCTGATTTTTTTTATTCTTGTCCTCTTCGAGGGCTGCTTTCAACTGTTTCTCGACATCACCAGCCCAATCCTCGGATGGCTTAAATTTATTCCCTCGGTCATGATTCGACTGGGAAGACTTTTTATTATTGCTGTTGCTGCCTTTGAACTTATCGGACGAGCCTTTACTCTTCTGTTCCGGCAACTTTGATGATTTCGCTGGCTCCGGTTCAACCTTTGGCGGCTCAGGCATCGGCGTGTCATCATCCTCGTCGGACGGAATCTCTCCGTCCTCCAGATCATCTTCATCGATCGTGCTTTTGCTACAATTTAAATATTTTTCGTCATTTATCATTCATTCATAAAATTTACAATTCAATTGAAACCCAACGGACAAATCTACTTGTAGGATTTTGGTCAGCAAAACTGAGGCGACGATAAACGAATATTGTTTATCAAGTCAGTATGGTGTTTATTTTTCTGAAAATATAATTTGATGGTCAAGTTGACACTTTGATAACCGTGCTTTTTATGTACTTCTCTTGAACCAATATTATGATGTCATATATTATGATGTAATACTTTTGATTCATCATTCATGTCAGGATGAAAAGATGAATCATCATGGAACCGCAATTTTTAAGGGGATGATTCAAATCTGGCGATGCTTTCAAAATGAGTTCAGTTTGTGAATTAACATTTGAACATTTTTTTATAACAAAAAACATTTCAGCCAATGCTTTGATATTCAAAATTGATATTAGATATTAGAAAATGTTTCAAATGTTGGCTCACAAACTGAACTCGTATCGAAGGTATCACCAGGCTTGAACCATCCCCTTAATTATTCAGAAACAAAATTTCTAAAGTTGAAAACATGTTTATCTTAAATTTGATAATTTCATTCAAGAAAGTCGAAAACTCTTTAATGTTAACTTACATAACGCAAAAACGTTACATAACCAGAGGGCAGCACGTAAATGCACAACTTTAAATTTCAACTTGAAATAAATAAAAATTGATATCTAATCGACTATTGATCACACAAAGCAAATTACATAAATATGACAAAAAAATTCCATTACGAGAAGCAACTCATCAAGTTTTACATCGGGCATTAACCCAATTAACTTGATATTATACAACCATTAATTACTCGTTTAAACAAAACCAATTTCAAATTAAAAAAAAAAGATAAAATATATTTATGTTTTAAACATGGCTTTCACTTTCGCAATCTATCTGAATCATCAATAACAATAAGACCGAGAGCTTCGGTGAAGTTGCTCCAATTTTGTGAATCATAATACAAAGAACAAATTCAACTGATTGCACAATAATTTGATGCTCGATCTCGACATTTCAACAGAGAGCATGTCTCGGTTCAACTTCACCCAAGCTCCCCGTCACGCTCATTTTATTATTTAATATATTTACGATGATTACTCTGGTTTTTCAGCGCTCGATAACATTTTGCATCGAATTTGTAATTGTCCCTATGAATAAAACTTTGTCGATGATCTACAACATGGGTTCGAGTATTTTGTCATGTTCCATCTGTGGATTATCGAAGGACGCGTGCCATGAGTTGGAAAGTCTACTAGTACAAAAACGGAGCTTCGGTGTACTACTCTTGCAGCTTGCCTCGAACTCACGATCCCACTGTCTTCCCCCACCTCTCCCCTCACCAAACCAATTGTCACGCAATCGATCAGTCCAGGCAACCCTATATATAATCTCACCCAATCTCGTATCAATTCCAACAAATAACAACAATGTTCCTTTCATGATACAATTGTATAATAATAATAATAATAATAATAATAATAATAATAATAATAATTGATAATAATTAACAATACTATTTTTTATATAATTTTTTTTCCGTGGGAAACATTTTTATTTTTAAAAATAAGTTTAAAAAAAATCAATAACTAATTATTTATTCTTAGAACAATTTTGAGAGATTGTGTCATATCTTATGCATTTAATTTTGGAATATTTCCTTGTTTGGACATTTCAATATTCGAGAAGGTCAGTAACAAACTCTCTCTTAAAAAAAAACAAGAAACCGTTTACTTTGATTTATGGCAATAGTCAAAGCAATATAAAAAAGGTCACTTTGAGATATCTGTCGATTTTTAAAAGGCGTTAAAAAAACGGATCAATGAATGGCGGCAGTTTTTTTGGATGATAGAACAAACGGTTTAGTTATCCTGCCCTCAGAATCTTGTCAATTCGATTATTCTTAGCTCGTTTGACTGGTAGCCCAGTTGCACTATGCCAGAGTATAAAAATAACTCGCATTACAGATTTTGTTAATGGCACAGTTATTAATAACCCGTTTCGTTATTCAGAATTGTCTCGTAAATAATAAATAATTCATTCAGTTTTTTAACATTCAAAATTTTATCACAATGGCAAAAGTAACCAAATTCATTTGCACTTGTTTTTCAATTATTGACAATGCATTCATTGGAACCGTTTCTTTCTGGACAGAAATTTCTCCCAGTGAAAGAAAAGTTTGGCATGCATAAGAAAATGAAACTTTCATTCTTTTGATAAGTCCGTTCATATTTAAGTAAGATTGCCTGGGCCTGAACCAAAAGCGTTAGTAGTTATGAAACAAATTGCGGTGTCACTGAACAAGTCTAATCATTAAAAAAAAAAAAAAAAAAAAATTGAACCGCCTGATCAATGGAACGCATCTAACAGCTTCCCCATTTTTAAAATTAATCCATTACCTGGCGTTGATGCGTTTATGCAAATTTTAAATATTCCTTATTTTTATTCAATCAACATTAAGTCGGCTTTACTAACAGGGAGCCTTTACAAAGTTTTACATTTAAATATTAAAATAATACGAAATTATTTGAAAAATATTCTATTCTTATTGCCAGGAAAAAAACGCAAATTGAAAATATTTTTAATTTTGATGAGTCAAATAAATATTAAATAAGAGCAAAAGAAATATTGCTGTAAGTCGATCCCTTGAATGTTCGACAGGTAATGGGTTAATCAGTTTAGATAAATTAGATCAAATTACCTTACCATTGTCCAAATTACAACTGGGTCACTGTGGTATCATATCATAATCATCATAATCATCATAATCATCATAATTGTTTGTTTAAACACCATACTGACGTTTGCTCTTCATTGTTGCTTCTGCGTTTCCCTCCATGAGACGGAACCTTGCGTGTATTGATTGTGTGCGTAAGTGTGCGCTTAGACATGAGTATGTAAAGAAGCCATTATCGCACTGCGACGAACAATATTTAGCAACGATTAATCATCGCGCTCTTGTAATTCCGCGATTTTCAACATCAAAATAAACCGATCAGATAAACAAAAAAAAAAACAACAAAAATAATGCAAATTTCAAGGTCGAGTATATGACAGGGGGGGGAGAAAATCCGTACGTGGAAATTTGATAAAGAGAAAATAAAAACGGTTGCCAGGGTCATCTGAAAAGTGATGTAACGCGATTGTAAAAGTTCACCTTGCCAGAGCGCGGCCATTTTGTTTGCGTGGCCCGAAATCCGGGAATCATGCGTGTCGCACGTGCGTCGCAGGGCGTTAATGTACATTGTAAAGACGAGAGAGAAAAAAATAGAAAGAAAATAAAGTTTCTGAAACAAAATTTGTTCTATGAACTTGTGTCTGTATAAACAAAAGAGTATGAATTCGAGAGAAAAAAAAATGGAAAACAAAAATAAACGAGGAAATGTCTTGTAAAGTTGAACAGTTAATAGAAAAATGTAACAAAAAGAACAAGAAAAATGAATGTAAGTTTGTCCGTTGGATGAATAAAAAATAAGGCAAACCTTTGGATTAGAGACTCGGCCGCGGAAACACTCTCGAGGGCCATTATTGTTTGCTCGATCTGAGATCGATTGAGAATTACCATGTGCCACTACCAATGACCGCCGTTACGATCGTACGGAATTAAACATTTAAAAAGCGCAATGTGTGCGTTTAATCTGTCTTTGTTGTGTGTCATGGGGTAGGGACCAGGGGACAAGAAAGGTCGTTTCAGGCGAGCCCGAGAAACGGTCAAAATTTGCGGGCGTGCGCGCAAATGTCGCGTCTCGTTACGGTCTTGTCGATGGGCGCGGGCACGTCCGAGAAAAAAAAAGCCTAACGAATATGACCAAACCTCTCGCGGTACCTGACTTTTTCGGTCGGGAGAATGGCACGGAGATTACCGAGACAAGCGAGAGAGACAGGGCATAAGATTTTTCGTCGAGCGTCTCATCAACGAGAGGCCGAGCACGTCGGAACCTCGTCACCGCGAATTAAACTTATTGCGCCGTTCATCGTCCGTCTCATTCTCGCTCTCTCCCTCTCTCTCTCTCGTGTTCTCTTTTTTTACTCTGATCAATGGAACGCTTTTTAAAGCCGCAGTTTGCGTACGATCTGTAGCTGGTGCTTGATACGGCTCTCAAAATGTTAATTGTTGAGCTCTGATTGATCAATGCTGAGTTTATGAGTCGAGCGAAAACTTCAAAGATAACTAAACATGGCCACATCTGGAACTATTCTGACCGATCTGACGCGTCCGCACACAGTCGGAACCCAGCTGAATCAGCGGTGGGGCGACTAGACGACCAATCAGAAACGAGCGTTATGTCACGTGGATCACTCCCTGCTTTGAACCTCGCATTTCCGTTGTTCGAGATTGTCGCTTTCTCGCGCCGCTATGGCGCGACCTAAAAACATCGATCCGCTTGTTTTAAGATGACAATGAAGAGGCCAATTTTTATGGAACAAATTTAATACCCAATTTTCCTTGTTTACATTCGCTTTCGTGCAATCGCAATAGATAAGACAATTTAGCACGAAATCGTACTTCATCTGAAATCCAATACAATTAAATACAATTTTCAATTTGTTTTTATACATTAAATATATAAAATATATGTCAACAAATGAATGTGACAAAGTTGAAATTCATAAATCGATTGATTTTATTTTAATTTTTTAATTTAAAAAAAGATAAAAACATATATTTTGAAAATGTCTATTATAAAAGCATCATAAGACACGTATCCACTTCCTTGAGGTGATTACTCGGATACAGGTTAAATATGAAAAACCGTTTTGGATAAGATTTAAACAGTTTTTTTGTATTTTAATACATAAATCAACCCAGTATTTAATTAGTGCGCAATTTTTTAATAAAAATATAGAAAACTGTTGTTACATTGAAAACGGTTTTTCAGATTTAACATGGATTTGAGCAATCACCTTAATTGTATGTTGGAAACATGTTAGAATGAAAAAGCATATTTTCTAAGCACACGTCATCGAAAAATGCACCAAACTTTAACAGCGTGTACAAATATCAAAATTCAGAGGACAAATCGACTAAAAAATCTGTTTTCTAATTATAACATATCGTGTGTTTATAAATATAACTTCTTTTTTATAACGCACATGCATAGGATGTTTAGAAAGTATTCAGCATTCCTTTACGCCGATACTGCAAACAATCTTTTATGACCTGTTAAACCTACCGTGCGTTCTGTCTCGTCAATTGGTTTTCAGTAAAAAAAACATTCAACAATATTCAACTTTTTGAAGATTTTTGTAATAATATAGCACGATAAATTATAATAAGTATGTATCGAAATCAAGAATTTGGATTTATCGTCAAAGTTCTTTACCTATTCTTTACACTCATCTAGAATTTCCCACGATTATTCATTTATATCTATAGGCTCACGAGTTGCTGACTAAGTAACTCATGTCGTAACATGGATCAATATGTTTGAAATTGAAAAAAATTCGATTTTTATGTTGAGCTCTCAATCTCAAATTTGAGATTTATTTACAATTAATTTGATTTTAAAAATAAAAAATATATGAACCACCAAATTTTGTTCGCTAAGACGAGTTATTTCAGTGTTATTAAAATGTTCGAACGGTTGAAAAAAGTTGAAAATTTGCTGCTAGTAGATATGTAAATTGTTATTATAGATACGTTGGGAATGATGACGATGAACTTTCATAAAACGAATGAAGCGTGCCTTGCTCTCGGTAAGGAAACAACGCTATGATGCGTGGTATGATTGCGAAACTAAAACGAAACATCATTTCTTTTGCCAAGACGAGAATTCACAAATATGCACGCATTCATTAACTTTTGATATCAAAATTTATAGGACCAATCAAAAGTACAATAACAAATATTATGATTTTTGCGATTCTTACAATTTCATTAAAATAATTCATATGAGGAAAATCTACTAAATTTTTTTACAACCATAACCAAATAAACGTTTTTCCTCGATTTTCTTCATTGAAATGTTGCGTTTAACACTAACTTTACATGAATTTCAATGTTAAGTTAAGTTTAATTAATTTCTTTTTATAAATTATTATGATATATGCTGATGTCCATATTGATGAGATTTTAAATACTGTTTTTGTTCTAATGTAACAATGACGGCGAATCTTAATCTAGTTTATCACAGTAATATTGTTTCTTGTTCATATGGTATTTAATTAGATGGGACAGATTTGGTCAAGTCGGCTGACCGGTGATGGAAAACGAAAGAAATCCCACTAGGCCAACACTGACGCAAAGGTATGTCAGGCAAGTGTCTCGGATTGTGAGAATGACGCCATTCAGACAAGTCGCAGGTACAGTCTGAATTTTCTGGCGGCAATTTAATCTCCACTCCGTTCACACATCGTTTGCATTTGAACCTAAAATATGAAACACGTAATAATATAAGTCAAAAAAGTTGTTTTGATTCCATCGTTAGCCTGATGAATAAATTAACGTGACGTATAAATAAATAATTCACTTATAATATATAATATAATATAACAACTTTCGTTTCATTCATACTTACTTGTCATGAGTGTCTGACACTGTATTTTCCTCAAGTTTGAATAAATCTCTGAGGTCATCGGCTGTGAAATGTCTTGCAACATCTTCTTCCTGATCAACGACAGCAGAACTCAGCGCTTTTTTGTGTGCTTGTCTTTGAAATATCTTTTCCTCGATCGAACCAGTCTACAATCCAGAATCATAACAATTTGAAGCTTTAGATTTTAAATTTACTTGAAACATGAAAATACAACATTTCAATATGACTCTTACACAAAGAAATCGGTAAACAAAGCATGGTTTTTTCTGGCCATCTCTCCACACTCGAGCCATGGCCTGATCATCGTTAGCAGGGTTCCAGTCCGGATCAAACATCACCAACCGATTGGCGCCTATCAAATTCAAACCGCAACCTCCGGCTTTTGAACTCAGCATGAAAATGAACTCGGGATTATCCGGGTTGTTAAAGTTTTCCACGACTTTGGCTCGTTTTTTGATACTCATTGTACCATCCAATCTTACATACTTGTACCCACGCTTGTGGCACAGCTTTTCGAACAAGTCCAAAGTTTGTGTGTAATTTGAGACCAACACAATTTTGTCAGTGGTAGTTGATTTGATCAACGCCAAAAGGCAATCGAGAACCATCACTTTCCCAGACATCTCAGGTAAAACTTCCCTGTAAAAATATAATTATTTTGTTACATCACATTTTTGTTGTATGAACATTAAATGTTACATCATGTTATTCGAATTGATTAAAGATCATTAAAAATCTTTACTTTGGATTGTAATTGTCAGGTAATAGTTTCTTTGCTCCTTCAAAGCCATCAGCACTTTCCATTATTTTATCGTAAACTAAATCAGGATGATTGCACAGTTTTTTCATTGTCGTAATTCCAGCCAACGCGGAAACAGATCCTTTTTTTACTGTTCCACTGTCCTTGTCTAGAAATTGAATGTACAGTAAAAATAATGAACTATGTTTATTTGAAGATAAATGATGAACCTTATGAGACAATGAACTTTCAATCGTTCTTTAAGTTCAGCAAAGATTAATGTACATACCTTGAATAGACCTTTTGACACTGTCACTCTGAATGAAATTCTTGTAAAGTTTCTTTTGTAAGTCGGTCATTTTTATACATACGACTAACTCGTACTTGATAGGCAAATACTTAGAAAGAAGAGCACTCGTTCTCCTGATGATACATCTATTGACAACAGACAGCAGCTCAGACAGCCTTTCCTGGGCCAACTTTCTTTCACTATCAGATGCCCCAGCATCTTGTCCTTTCAGAATTGGAATTTCAAATTTCTTGCGAAATTCCTGTAAAAAGAATTAACGATAAATTATAACAACGTTAATTTTTATAACGTATTAATGAAGAAAATGATGATGTCAAAATTACTTGAGCCGTTCCTAAAAGTCCCTGATTGACGAAATGCACCAACGAAAAATACTCCGTCAGGTCATTTTGAATAGGAGTTCCACTTAAAAGTACTCGTCGTTTCGCTTGCAAACCCATCAATGCTTGGTACGTTTGGTTTTCTGAGTTTTTCAAACGGTGCCCTTCATCGCATAGAACAAGACCAACTTCGTCTTTGTGCAATACATACGAGTGGAGTCGAAAAGTTTCATAGCTTATGATTAAAATCGGATTTGCACACCTTCGACCATAAGTTTTCATGAACCCTGTCAGCTTCTGGTCAATTTCATTTTTACTTCCACCGTCAATAGCAAGGGGCTTAACTCTGTTGCCCAGCCATTTGAATATTTCATTATACCAATTTTTTACTAGAGAACTGGGAGCTACAATTATTGCTTTATCAATCAAAGGTTTGGCTTCGGGACCTGCAGAATCAAAATTAAATTCTCAAATAATTTGAATTTCAACATTTCACTTTTCAGGTTGCGTAACAGAATACATACCTTGCTTCAAGAGTGTCCATAGCAAAGTTATGCACTGTAAAGTTTTTCCCAAACCCATCTCATCAGCCATGATACAGCCGTAAGCATTTTCAATGCGTTTTCCGGTCACACATTCGTACATGAATTTAACTCCCTCTCTTTGATGAGGCCTCAAAATGTTTCCCACAACGGGGTCCACAACTACGTGTACCAATTTATCTTTGCTAAAAACAAAATTACTTAATTGTAACAATACGAAAAATTGGTTACCTTCAATCTACTGAACCTCAATTTCAGAATAGACTAACTGATCAAAATGGCTTGCTTAAATAAAAATAATTAGTAAAGATTAAAAAATAATCTGTACAGGTAGTGCAAAAACTCTATTTTATTAACAAATTTTAAAATAAAAAAACATCGTTGATTAATTAATAAGGGTTAATAAATAATAAATGATTAGAATTTAAGAACTGCAAAACATACTCATTTAGTTTCATTGAATCATGTTTGGTATACTCAGGAGGAACATAAACAATCAAGGCATTTGGTGCATCTGGATCATGTAGGGATCTTCTTGGTCCAGACAAGCGGAGACCCAAAACTCTTCCAGAGAGTTCGTAACCAGGTATTGGGATTTTAAACGGTTTGCATAAAATTGTTTTCATCCGTTGTTCCTTAAAAATAGATAAAAAAGTTTGAAAATAGAAAATTATAAATTTAAACATAAGTAGAACAAAATTATTGATCAAACAGAAAGAACACTTACGTGTTCAGAAATCGCTTCCTGGGTTACATTCAAGTCAGCTCCCTCCAAAAACACAGCTTTACTTTCTCGAATTGTGAATTCATTTTCTGACTTCCTCGATCTTTTGGTCGGTATACTCAAACGATCCTGGGTCGTTTTGAAAATTCTCGGTGAAGCTTCTGCGTTTGAAATTTCCACCAAGGGTCTTTTGCCAATTTGACTTGGCGCCGATGATCGCAACTGAAAATAAAAAAATTATTTATAACATCACCAAGTCTTTTTTTTAAACCTGTCATTAAAATATACATTTTTGTAAATTATCAACACTTTTGTTGACAGTTAACATAACCTCACAAAACAAAATTTACTTGTAAAATTGGTAGAAATAACAATATTAGTTGAATTGAAAACGAATAGTAATTAATTGATTTAAGGTAAATGTTTCATACCATTTTGGCTATTCCGTAATCAGAAAAACATATTTAAAAAACACGTTTTTCTTAGTGCCGGTGTAAAATCATGTCAAAACAAGTTGATACATTTAAATCTCACTCAGTCGGAAGAGAAAGGACCAATGAAATTATAGCGATGGAACTTTCTCGGCTAGCAATCTGATTGGTTCAGCTTATCTTCTAGTTTTGACAAATTTTGGCGGAATATCCAGCAATTTGTAGATCTGGCAAAGTTTATCTGTTTTGGAACATCTATTAAATCTGTAAATATGTTTACATCGAATTATTATTTTTTTAATCAAAACAAAACCGTTTTCGAACAAATAAAGAAAGGTATATCTCCATCAGCAGTACTTCACTGCGCATGCGTGAACGTTGTTATTGTTTGAGAGTTCATCGAGAATTTGATTTGAAGGTGAAAAAAGATATACTCGAAATTTTTCATTAGTAACAACTTGTAGATAGATTTCTTACTATGACGAATAAATAGAAATTAAATTCGAAAAAATCGTTTGATGATTCGTGAAAACGGCGATTAACGTGATATCAGTTACACTTAGCACCATTTTTGTAATCAAATCTGCCAGTGAATCAGAGCGACCAATACATATGTAAACAATGCGAAAATGGTGAGTACAGATTTTTTTATTTTTGTTCTGAGATTTTTTTCTAAATCTAGGAATACATAACATTTTAAAACTTTTTTTTAATATTGGTATCAGTGATTGTTTATTGCAAGAACAAGTTGTTTATAAGCGATTTGATAGAAACCAAAAATAAAAATTAGTTGTCATCAACTCAATTGTCCCAAAGTGTAGATTTACTTTCCTTTTTATCGTAGCAAATTTTTCAATATTTTTTATATAGAATCACAATCAAATTAATATATTCTTCGAAAGATGGTTTCAATGACAGATTTATAAAGAGGTATCCAAAACAAAAGCAGTTTTACATGGATACAGATGTATAATCATCGATTTGTTTGTTTATAAATCAAATATTTTTTAATTTTATTATTTATTTTTATCATGACTTCATTTTTTTTAATATTATTTCTAATATTCATTAATTTGTTAAACATTTTTATGTTTTATTTTTCCAGCAATTTCAGAAAAAGGAGAGTAAACATTCAGACAGACAATTAATTTTGAAAAATGTTGTCATGGCTATAAAGTCTGATAGGGACTTGAATGAACCGATGGATGAAAATCATGAAACTTATCTCCACAAAGCAGTCATATTGAAAAAGGAAAGAGCTGTGAGATTACTTTTAGCCTGTGGTGCAGACCCCAATGTCCATGCAAACTATCACGATTCTTCAAGAAATGAGTACGATATTGTCACACCGTTGCACTGCGCCGTCAAATTGGGACTCATTAAGGTGGTTGTCCTGCTTCTGCAATACGGTGCTGATCCAAATGTTTATACGTCAATGATGGGTTACACTGCACTACATCTTGCAGTCATCTCGGATTGTTTAAACACTCTGATGGCTTATATCTTTTACGCTCGAAAATCTTTGAATATTGACGCTGTTGTTTTAAACGATGACTTTGACGGTACATAACTTCTCAATGCAAATTAATTGTCAAAATAAAATGTATTTTTCTTTGATTGAAAATCATATTTTTATTACAGGTTGGTCGTCCTTACATCTCGCAATTCATTTGGGAAAAATTCCAGTCATTCAAGTTTTGCTGGACAGTGATGCAGACGTAGGACTAAAAAACGTCTCTGGATTTATTCCTCTACAGTTGATAAAAAGCAAGGATGTTTTACAATCAATTTTGAACCATCCCAGGTTCGCGAACAAGGAAATGAACCTGGTCAAGTACCTCCAAGAGAGGGGAGTGGATTTCCACAACAGTTCCTGCTCAAATTCCAAGTCACTATTTCAAATGGCCTGGGACTATGGATTTGTTCGTTTTGCAGAATACATGGAACAATTCAGTGGAGTCCAAGACTTTTACGAAGAAGAGTTGAACCTTTTGGAGCGATCATTTGAGAGTCAGCTGCACATGTAGAGCTCAACTCTTCTCTTACGCAGTTTTATACATATCAGTTTCAAAATAGCTTTTAATTTCTATGATAATTTTACGCGTAACAAAAGTTATTTCATTTTATACATTTGATTAAAATTAATATTTATTATTTAGCTGAGTTAAACGCAGTCAAAATAAGTAACAGAAAGTTATGTAACTTTATGTTATATATATTAATAAATGAGTGTATTTCGTTTTGTACTTTTGAAACAAGATGGTTTATACTTCTTGATTTTCATTTTTAGGGTGAATTGAACCGTTACAAGTTTGAGGACTCATTAAGAGGGATGAATGCTGTATTAGTAAAAGCTTCCATATTCTCTACAAAAATACGACTCAATTTACTTTAAAAAAATGTATAAGAAATTTGAATTGTTGGAATTGTGCGACACGTGTGTTCTGCGAACGCGCACCATCACACGGCGAACCTCGCGGGCCTTCCGTCACGGGGCGCCACGACGATTTCTTTCTCTCTCGCTTGCTCTGCAGAATCAGAATCAGCAGCACAGAAGCTTGAGCAAAAGGAAAAGAAAAAAGGCAGTGGGTTGCACATCACATCACACCGTACATCCTTCAGTAGAGCACGAGCTATCCCAGAGTGGCGAGGAGGATGACTGTGTGTGTGTGCGCGCGCTCGTGCCGAGAGGAAAAAAAACGACATCGGAAATAATAATGTTAAGGCGGTACGCGGGCACGAGTTGGAATTCGGTCTGAGCGCGTTGCGTCGGTGGGTGCATCGCGCGAGAGCATGTAGTGCGGCACGTTGACATCATATTTGCAATGCGTCGTCGAGCGACGACCGCGGCCGAGTTCGGCGCTGATTCCTGTATGAGCTGAGTCCGCCGATGAGCCCAAATATATGGCGGCGGCGCGGCTCATTTTGTTTGGCATCTTGTTTACGGAAGTGCTAGAGCCAGCGGTGGTCGCAGGTGCGTACACCTTCCGAGTCGTCTTATTGCACAAGATGAATGAAACGATCAGATGAATGAAATGAAAACGAGTCAATGAACAAAAAGCGTACATCTTTCTAGCCGTCGGTTGGCACGTTTATTTGCTCGCATCGAACGCTGATGGACAAATTTATGAGTATGCGCGTGTGTGTCGCTTATGATGTAACGTTACGGCTTTGTTTTGGATCTCTCGCCTCGATGCTTGATACTCCGATTCGGTCTCAGTTGCCTTTGTTTCTCAGCCGTTTATCTGAGCTTACTCATTTTTCTATAAACTTCTTTAACCAATCTCCGGAGATCAAGTTTAACATTCCTATGAGATTGTTTGAAAGTTGTTCCCGTCATGTTTATCACTCCTGCCTTTTTCCTTCGAGCTGGCAAACGAGTTAGAACATTTTTACCCCTCCTAATACCGTTTGCTTTGTGCTTGTTCATTTTAATTGATCAATTTACATTTTTCCGTTCCATCTTTCATAGACACAGAATGTGCTAATTGTTTTTTTTTTTTTTTTTTTTTTCATTAAACTGTCTAATTTATTTAGTTTACTCTTTTTTGTCATTGAAGTCCGTGTAACTTTTGTAATGATGACTGACGAATGATTTCACTAAGGTTGACATTTTCATCATCGAGACAAGCCTAAGTAGACAAATCAAATAAAACTGGTAACACAATACGTACAAAGAACACACATGGTGAAGTTCAATAAAACGCGAAACCTTTGATATGTAGGTGGCATAGGGGTTGGCAGTTCTCTGGGTGGGAAATCTGGATCCAAATCGGGGGGTTTGGATTTCGCAAGGAACACGGGTGTGTCGTTCGTGCAGGAATCCAAAGGCGATGTCTTCATTGGACGACGCGGTGTCACCCTCAGCTGTTACGCCGGCTCCCCGAACATCACCTGGCTTCTTAACGATGTTCCTGCACCACCCTGCGGAGCCACCAAGTGCAACATTTTCCACAACGGTTCGCTCCATCTATACAAGGTCAACATTTGTATTCAGTTTTTACACGAAGAAAAAGAAATCTAATTTCCCATAGATTTACTATAATTTTGTTCTTTTGGTTACAGAAGAAAAATGTACAGGTGCAAAAGCACCGAGCTAAAGATTCGAACAGGACGGTTGGAAAGGTCGACGAGTACAGGTGTATCGCCCAGACAAATTTTGGGGGACTGCTGCGATCGGCGAAGACATCCGTTTACTTTGCTGGTTGGTATAAGATGGTTCCATAATTATTCGACCTGTTGACTTGGTGATGTCACTAAATTCCAGGATACTTTTCAGAATTAGCTCGCGGATTTAAGGAGTCACCGAAAGATGCAAAGGTTCGAGAACAAGAGGTCGTGAGATTTTCATGCTCCATTGACAGTGTTCCTTTGTCCAATATAACTTGGCTGCATAATGGGAATGAATTAAAAATTCGCCCAAACGATTCAAAGTATGCAAGATGAGTCCCTCAAAAATTTGTCAGTGAAATTACACCTTGCATTGATTTGATATTTTGTTTTTTTTTTCCTACAGATATTATGCTGTACCGCCTGGTGTATTGTATATCAATTCGGTAAAACTGTCAGACTCAGGTTCATATAGGTAATATGTACTGTCATACTTTTGGAAGGGAGACGAAAATTGTGTTCAAGATTTAACGCAGAATCATTTCTCTTTGTAACCACAGATGCTTAGCAACCAACGACTATCTGAACAAGACTAAAAAGAGCAAAGAAGCAAAACTGACTGTTTTATCGAACTACGGAGATTTGGAGGGTCACGAGCCTTCTGTTTTGTTTCCACAAACACAGTACTCTTATTCGTTACTTAATGGTTCCAGTATTAATTTGGCTTGTGCCGCTTCTGGGTTGCCAGCACAGGGCACGGTCTGGTCATTTGTTCCTCGTCAAACAGGTGAATTCATCTTGACTAAGATTTCTCAAACTCCACTCGACCCTCAGTTGTTTCAACGGTTTAATAATAATTTTATTTGCAGACGTCGCACAGCCACTTATTCTGTTAAACTCCTCATCCAATATTAACATTTTGAAATTAAAAAGTATAAGTGCATCCGACGCTGGTTATTATTTATGCTCATTTGCTAACAGTAACAGCATAAAATATCAGGTAAAACATAAGATTCAAAATTCAAATTCAAATAAAATTTATAAATAGCAAATCTACGAGTGAATCAAAAACTGACAGGATGATTTTCTTTTTACAGAATATAACAATCAAAGTTTTAGTTCCGCCAAAGTTCACGATAAAACCGACGAACCAAGTGTGTCCGAACGGAATAACTGCGCGATTCGAGTGTCAGGCAGAGGGTGTGCCAATGCCCCGGATCTATTGGTTCAAAGATGCCGAGAACATAACGATCAGAGGGCGCAGAACAGTTTACGAAAAGGAGTGCAACAAATCGGAGCTTGCGATCGCGGCCACGGTACCCTCGGACTCAGGGGTGTACCAGTGCGTGGCCGTCAACGACGCCGGAGAAATATGGGCTGCTGGTCGGCTTCAAGTCAATACCTCGCGCAACAGTCCGGCTGCACTTTCGCATCTCAGATGTCGCGCAATCTCTCCCGTTCGTATCATCATCTCGTGGGACTCACCAAAGTTTCTATCACATGCCAGTATTACTGCCTACACCGTCCATTACAGTCGTGTGGGTCAGTGAAACAAGAGTTGCAACAAATTTTGATAACAAAAATGAATAATTTTACTATTAGGGTTTTCCAAAATAATTTATTATTTTATTTTTACACATTTAAATTTTGTTTTCAGAGGGTGGCAAGGAAGAAGTTTCACCGCCCGAACCAGGCAACTCAACATCGGTGGAGGTGACAAAGCTACTTGAACCGTACACAAATTATTCTTTCTACGTTCGTGTCTGGAACAATCATGGGGCGAGCAATCAATCAGCGAGCATTGTGTGCTTGACTGCCCCGAGCGGTGAGTTATTTGTCACTCATGTTAAAAATAGAATGCTGATAAAACATAATAGGTGCCGAAATAATCATATTTTCCTCTTCGTCATCAGTTCCGAAATCCGCTCCAAAGATAAAACTAGACGTGTTGAGCGGTACAAAGTTGAACGTTTCGTGGACACCGCTGACTAAGGAGGAGGCACGAGGAATAATTACCGAATACAAACTACAGTGGAGACTGCATGATAAAAGCACTTCGTTCCGAGTTCAGATGTTGCCTGTCAGCGTCGAATATTTCATTTTGAAAGGTTACTCATTAGTTGATAAACTGATCTGGTCGCAACTAAAAGATGTGCTTCGATTAAACTTTCGACCTTTTCTTTTTCAGACTTGATCCCAGGAGAGAAATATGATGTACGAGTTCTGGCGAGAACCAAACAAGGCTGGCCTAACAATACGGAATCGTTACCTTGGAGTAATGTCAGAATGCCTTTATCCGACGAGGACCAGTTTAGCTTGGACAGTGTTATGCAACTGGATATTGTCAATATCAATCAAACTGCTGCAAAGGTACAATTTTCGTATAAACATTGTGATCCGCATTCTGATATAATAATATACGATTACTTCATTGTACTTAATCAGGTGTCATGGAAGATGAAAGATGACGCCCAAAACCATATCTCGAAAATGTTTAGTTGCTGGGAGATTTATTTTGAGGATAAAGAGGGAAACAAGATACTGTCCTTGGCAATACCTAAGAACGTCTCGGTGTATATGTGGAATGATCCAGGTGAAATTGAACATTTTGCTTTGGTTTTGATTCACACATGACAAATGGAACTCACACAATTTTATTTTCAGAACTGAGCTCAGCTCGTACGGTTGGGTTGTGTATGAAAAACGAGGATAGTTATGTGGGATGTTTGGTAGAACCTGTTAAAGCAACTCACAGTTCATTTAGTGAGTAAAAAATATATATCCAATCCGATATTTGGTTTTTAAAGCGTCTTCATCTGCAAATTTTAGTTTCGTTTTTCATTACAGATACTCGTGGAACATTCGAAGCTACACCCCTTTCTTCAAATACGATTCATCTCAAGTGGTCGACGACAAATTTCAGTAACGATCCTGTGTACGAACTTTGCTACCATGCTGTACTCAAGTCTGTCGAGTCAATGAAGTGCATGAATGTGTAAGTGTCTTGATAAATGGTCCTTCCATGAAAAACAACCACGAAATACGTTCATATAAACTTGATGTTAATCAATGAATAAATAATTGTTAAACATCGTAGGACAAACTCTGAGGTTGTGGTAAACAAACTGAAACCATTCACCCTCTATCAATTTAAAGTTAAAACTCTGGGGAACACCAGTAGCGTATTCAGCGAGACGATTGAATGTTACTCTAAGGAAGATGGTAATTAAACTTTCATTAAAATTGAATCAACATGCATCCATTAACTGTACCAATACGATTTGCAACAGTTCCAGGTAAGATTGAAGGAGTTCAGTGGTTTTTAACAAACGGAACCACAGTTCGAGTAGCTTGGAAGGAACCGAGTAAAGTGAACGGCTTGATCCAAAAGTATTTGGTCTCCTACACAACCGACATGACCGGATCGTCATCCGACTGGGAGACCATCGAGGTCACCGGGAACAGAACCTTTGCGAATCTGCCGACTCTCCTTTCAGGCAAGCGGTACTTCGTGATGGTACAGGCGTCAACCCATGCTGGTCTCGGTAAACGTTCCGACCCGATAATGATCGTGACCGGTGGTGTGCCCTCAAAAATCGTAACTCCCTCGGACAAACAAAAGCCTCAGCCGAATGTGAAGCCTGACCAAAGTTTAGGCATCATCCTAGGCGTGGGGATCAGCATCGTCTTCGTGACGATCTGTCTGTGCAGCATGTACTGTCGCCGCAAGTGCGAGGCCTCGCGAATCTTGCGGCACAGTGCGCAGGCGCGCAAGATGCGCGACAGCAACGGCTGTTGCATCGAACGAGCTTCCACTTCGACGAGCCAACATAACGTTTCAATCAACAAATCCGGCAGTAGGATCGAACTTGCGGTTTTGTGCCCCGTGACGCCTGTCAATAATCAGCACTTGGACACCAAGGGTGCTACAGCTAATGGAATTATTGAACCGTGTGTCAAAGAACCGCTGCTGATGCCCTGGGAGGCCAACGGCGATTGTAGGGACGTTGAGATGATTGAAAGGCACCAGGTGAAAATCTTTTATTCCCATCTTAGATATTTGACAAGACATACCATCCTCTTCACTTCAACTTTAAAATGTTTTGTTTCCACCAGGTCAACAAATCTAACATCGAGATGTCAAGAGCAGAACAAAGTCTTCACGCAGAAGACCTGGACTCCACTCAACTGACCATGATCAACTGCAGCCTTCGCACGAGCAACAGCAGCCTAAACAACAATCTCGCATGTGCGATAAGCGATATGACACTGGAAAAAGCACCGCACTTGGCGCCGTTACCGATTCTTGGTCCAAACGGTTGAAGGCAATTCAGAAGCAAACCTCTTGGAGCTGTAAATAAAATAATCGACACACGACTTCGCGACAAGTGAACTTTCGATGGCTACAATGTGAACCTGAACTAAAGTACAATGTTTAATGATGAAAAGAAAGAAAAAAAACAAGAAACAGAAGAGACGATTGAAACATACAAATGACAAAATATGTCTCACAACGCGAAATTATATGTCATTCAGCCGGCTTTATCTGATGATCAGAGGAACCAATTGAGGGGATCATGAAAATTAATCTGATGTTGTACATAAGGTTTATCGTTGTTCACTGTCAATGTTTGGATAATTACATTTATGAAGGCGCCGGGTCTTTTACTCACGAAAGTCACACGTCCGATGTCTGCAGTTGTTTTTACATTTAAAAGACTCAAAATCGACATTGGAGGGACTTGAGATTTACTTCCATAGAACACCTTGCTTTATATTAATTCATTGCAAGGTGTACGTTTCAATGCATTATCCGTTTATTTAAACAAAGCTTTTATATCTCAATCATAAATTGTTGATCCTTTTTATACATTTATATAGACAACTGTACTCAAGCAATGATTACCAAAGTAATCAAGAATAGAAGACTGCCAAGCACTGCCGCAATTCGACTGATAAAAGTCCCTCCAAGTGATTTTTATTTCCTCTTTTATTTCAACCAGCAATAGTTGTAATGTGTAAAGAATGCTCGCCTGTGTTGTACACAACATTTGTTAGTTATCTGTTTATTTAATTATAAACAATCGAGGGACCAAAGCAAAGAAGAATCTGGACCTTTTGTCCTACACTTAATACGCCATTTTCATTGTATTCACAGAAACTAAATAATACTCAGCTTTTTGAGTCGAAAAATGAACAAGACTGAACATTTTGAAACTTTTACAACTTAGCACAACAGATTTATGATATTTATGATGTAACTTTTTCTGACAGATTTAAGGGAAGAAGAAATACGTGTAAAATCTATTATATTATGGATGAAATTGATACTTAAACTATCCAACAATATAAATCGTCGCCCCAGAAGAAGAAGGGCCTATTTCAAATTTCGTTCATTTGGACGAAAAAAGGCCTATTTCAAACTAATCGTTCAATTGGCCTATTTCATTAATTTTAGATGAAAATGACGAAAAAGGGCCTATCTCAAGGACATTTTGAAAAGCAGTCTATTTCAGCGGTTTCATTAGACCAGCTGACGAAAAAGGGCC